>CAUYRT010043083.1:0-90056 GCA_963574885.1 Lepilemur ruficaudatus | reverse complement strand
TATATATATTTAGTTGGCCAATTAATTTGTTTCTATTATTAGTAGAGATGGGGTCTGGCTCTTGCTCAGGCTGGTTTCAAACTCCTGACCTTGGGCGATCCGCCCATCTCGGCCTCCCAGAGTGCTAGGATTACAGGCGTGAGCCACCACGCCCGGCCCACAACATCTCTTAATTGTGCTTAGTCTCAGAGCAGTTTCTTCTGTTGGTAATGTTACTATATAGTGTTGAATTCTGAAAATAAATCCCTATGGTCAGTTTGGTGATTCAAAATGTTCTACTAGATGATCCCTTAAATTGTAATGATTCCGCAAACACAAATAGTTTTAGAACATCATAAACCTAAGCATTTTAATCAGGAGAAGCCTTAATGATGGGAGAAAGGACATTCACTCACTCATTCACACTTTCTCCCAGTCAATGGAAAATCTTCCACACCATACTCTGTTCACTGTCTAACTCTCAGGTCTCACCCGTGCCTCATTTGCTGGGTAGAAGTCCTAATGTTAATCACGGGAAAATAAGGAAGGGATCCCCGTCTCAGACTTCGTTCTCACTCATTAGAGCTGCTGCTCAGTGTCTGTACCTCCCTGCCCCTTTTTTCTTTCGACATGTCAGCTCAAACCATTTTCTGAAATATCTTTGATTTTGTGGAAGATATGAGTAAGATAAAAGTCTTCACAAGGAGTCACCAAAAAAAAAAAAATCAAAATCTGATAATAGACCTTATTTCTTTCTCTACTCTGCAAATATGTGTGTTTAAAGGAAAGAACAAAACTTAAAATCACAGACTCAAAGAACTTTAGAACTTATATAGATATATCATCATCTAGCACAGAAGTTCCCAAACATGAGTTCCAAGGTTACTGCCGCTCCTTATCAAAGTGTTCACCACTTCAGTCAAAATGAAAAAAGTAAGGACAATGTGGAAAGTTCTGACAAAGCTGGAGCTGTTCAATGTGAAGGATTATCTGTTACTCCGAAAGTGTGCTTCCTATTTTTTTGGTGTTAAAATATTTTCTTTGATGGAATGATGGCAATAATGATGCTGGCTTGCTAGTGGAAGAATTGCTTGTGATTATTTGGTGAACTAAAACGTGGAAAATCTATGTTGGTCCATAATAGTTTTTTTCTTAATTTTCTGTTGTGTGAATTCCCTACAACTGAAAATTTTATTTAATCCAAACACTATTATTTTATAGATGAAGCCTGGTAAGGTAAAGAAGCTAGAACACAGATAGCTAAATGCCAAAATGGAACATAGGACTAGTCTCTTTTGACTGTAAGTCAATGTATTTTGGTTTTGAACTACATAGCTGTCTTTTAAAAATAATAATAATAAAAAGACTATTTAACTCATGAACATGAAACAGTTGGTGGTTAAGGAGAAAGCAGAGACCCTCCAAATGTCCTGGTTGTTCTAATCGTCTCTATGCAGTTTGTTAATAATGCCTACTACTTGGAAAACTGGATTGATAATTGTTTTGAGTGATCCACAAGAATAAGACATTTCCCCCCCAACAAACTGGTAAAGTTATTTGACTGAACACACCACATCAAATGCTTGGTTTACAGTCCCACAGACAAAGAATCATATTTTGTGTAGAAGCATAGTCAATGGTACAAGAGATAATTATCCAGCTAATTCAAGCAAAAAGCCCTAAACCTACCATTTAAAAAAGAACTGGCTTGGCTGCATGTCAGTTTCACTAACCAGTTCCTAATGTTAAAGTAATAAACTTACCCTTACAATAGGACGATTTCACCCTGATGCTTAACATAGAGACTTGGCTTAGTAATCATTGACTAAAATCTCTGAAAGGCTGAAAATAATAGAGATCTATAGGTACAAGAAATGATTAAATATATGTAAAACCCTTCTGATTAAGAGAACAATACTGTCTTTATTCTAGCCTTTTTTTCTAGAAAATAATTCCTTATTTTGTTGTTGCTATTTCTTATATTTGCATAGCTTCTTTATTATTCCTAAAACATCAAATTCCAGTTACAACAACAACAAAATCACCATTGTAGTCTTGCTTTACAAAATGCTGTTTGGTAAACAGAACTGTTCATTTGTTTTACTGGCTTTCTTTCCTTTCTGGGATTTGAATAAACATGTAAAAATACATGAATCTCTGAAGATGAAATCTAAATCTCTTCAGTGGGCAGTGTTAACAGAAGAATGGTGGCTATGTGAAAATAAAACTGGAAGGTACAGGCATAAACTGAATAAAATAGAATTTAATTTAGAATTAAGCACTTTTTAAAATAACAATGTTATATCTACATAACAAAAAATAAGGGATTTTTTTTTCAGGTTAAAAAAAATGGAGCAAATGGCTATGGGCAATGTTTTATGCCAAAAGAGTTCCACTGAGTTTTATTGTGTTTTTCTCTTTAATTCTTTTTCATTTTGTTTCAAACAATTTGCTCCTTTCTTGTGCTATCCCTGAGAGGAATATTTTAGCTCAAAAGCTGGCAATTAATGATCAACACCCCAGAAGCACAGCTCACTGCACATATAGCATTATCACCACCAGTGTTTCCTGAAAAGTTAAGCCTTACTCAATGTCTAGAGTAATATTCATGACAGAAAGATGAGAGAACATCACTTTAGTTGCCCATTAAAGAGCTTTATAAAATAATACTAAAGATGGCATAATAGGCCTCCTTCTGATACAAAAGTCTGGAGATAGAAAGAAAGGTCTGTAAAGATACAAAGGGAAAAAAACATTCTACTCTTTCAGGAGGAAGTTATACTCAATCTGAGTTTATTGTTTATGCAGCAACATGCCACTCCTCCCCCTGACTCCAATTTCTCCATGGAACCACCCCACATTTTTTTTTTTTTTTTTTAGGTTTGGGCAGATGTTATTTTGAGTGATTCGATTGGGTCTTAGCTTGTTTAGAGGATAATAAAATGGTGGCTTTGCCGTAGATACAGTTGGAGCACTATGTATGTACTCTCTGGACTACTTTGACAGAGTAGGTTTTTGAATGTAACAAGATAAGTCAACTTGAGTGGTAATATATTTTGGGAAATTAGCTCACTACAAATTGTGACTGGAACCACCCCACCTTTAACCATAACACAAACAGAGGATAGTTCCCTTGTCTCCACTGGAGTCTGGACTTCCCTGCCTAATTCTTTAACTTTTCTTTGTGTGATGACTCCTGTGGACCCTATTTAACAATAGGAATATTCGGCTCATGTCTGACTTTTTATTCAATTTCTCTCCCACTTGTCATTCCCTTTTACACCACTCACATCTTTGCCTTGATGTGAAAGTCTCATTTCTTCTTCACTGTAAACCCTTCCCATCACCAGCACCCCCACCTCCTCCAGGAAGCCCTCCTATACTTGTGGAGTCTGTATGTAAAGATCAAGGACTACCAAGGTTCTAGTGTTGGCTTTGACACATTTCTATATGAGTCTGTCATTTAAGCCCTCTGGACCTCAGCTGCCTATAAAGCTCTTGTCAGTTTTAAACTGAGGTTCACAAGTAGAAAGTATCTAATAGGTACTCACTAAGCATGAACTATTTTCATTACTCCAACGTCAACTGTTCAATTCTGTTAGACCCTTTGCTTTCAAGGAAGAAAAAGAGAGTTGAGGGGCTCATGCAACTGGTGGGTTATTGTGAGACTAAACACGCACAGGAAGTGCTCAACAATCTGGTACGAGGAAGGGCAGAAATTGTAGTAAATTTTGCTCTAAGAAAGCACAAAACTGTGTAGCAAAGCTGAGCATTGAGATTTTCAGTAAATATCCTGCCATTCCGTGTTTACCTCTCTGCTTCTCTGCTGCCCTCTGCATCAGCCAGATTCTCTAGTCAATTTTTCTTTCTCTCTTTCTCTGTAACTTCATCTTGCAAGAGACCCATCATGACAATCCAACTTCTCTATATACTATGACTGGCTTTGAGCTTCAGTTCCCACAATTATCTCATTCTCTATTTCCTAGTCCAAATTTGCTAAAAGGAAATTTGATTGGCCAGATCATCTTTCTGCACCAAGTCAGTCACAGCCTATAGACGGCCGTTTTTCACATCAGGTGCCCTCATATAATCCAATCATTTGTGGAATTAGGGTGAGGAGATTGGGTCAGGATCACCTGGAACAAATATGGCTGTGAAAAGAGCAGCCCCTTAAATGGAGCTGTGGGAAGAACAAACCTTGAAAATGACAGCAAGAGGACTCCAGCCCTTTTCTTAGAACCCCTGCAACATTCATTACCAAGGGTTCTAAACCTTATTCTGCTAGAACACATTCTAAGGGACAAAGCAGAGAGGAGGGATATGTGTAGTTTACCTGAAAAAAAAGCTGCTGCTCACCAGGTGATTCTAATAAGCCACTTTACAAGCCACATCCAGATTGAAAACCACTGCTCAATAGGTTCTAATTTATCTCTTAATTATACATCACTTCTTATTGTTTACTGTTTCAATTTTAGTGTCTTCTCCCAAATTACTTGTAACCTGCTTAATTGTAGGCATTGTGCTTTATATAAACACATCTTTGTAACCTTTCTCTTTCTTCTTTCCCCAAGATCACAGGGAACCACATAAGTGCTAAATTAATACTTTCACACACACCTATCTATAGAAAATCTTAGTACTGGAAAGAACCTTGGAGATCTTCAGTCTTCTTGTTGTTTTTAGAAATGACTAAAAAAAAAAAAGAGTCCAAGAGAGTGAAAATGGCTTGTCCAAGATCACACAGCTAATCAGCAACAAGGCTAGAACCCGGGTAGGTGGAGGCCCAGACAGCACTCCTGCCCCCTGCATCCATTGTTAACTGATACACAGATATGGATAGTCAAGTCCTAAAAACTCAGTTATAATTTATCACAGAGCATCACTGAATTTGTCAGCTACTTCTTTTGACATTTAAGTAGAATCTGCAAATCTGTGTACACATTGAAAATAATAGTCAATTACCTCAGTATTTTCACAGTCTATTCCCACTATTCACTGTTATGTTCTATACCGTTGCTGCAAACACTGAATCAGTGAATGCCAAACCATTGCCCCTAGGGAGAACATAGGGTTAATTTCCTGTGAGCCTTTGGTCACAACATTTTTGTCAATCCATCAATATATAACCATGTTTTATGTCTTTTTCTGTCAAAGACAATTTATTTAATATACATTGTTCATTCATTAACATTCTTGGTCAAAGGCACTATAACTCTGAGCAAAGTTTATCTAACATTCATATTTTCTCTATAAAGCATATGGCAGCCTTCTTGCACTTAAAAACACTAGCTAGCATTTCAGCACTTCTACAGAGGGCCACTTTAAATAGCAACCCTTAAATAATCACCAGAAGAAAGCCCAAAGAAATGCAAGGAAAAAAAAGTGGCATTAAATAGGCCACAAAAAGAACACTTGTTTACAGTATGGGAGCTGAAATAGATAGGCAGAGCATCCCCTTGTTCAGCCTCAGCTGGGTACATTCACATCAGGTGACTCGAATTTTTCGCTAATCTGTGTGTGTCTTTGAATGACCATGGAAGTGCCACGGTATTGATTTGGGGGTTACAAATAAATTTTAGAAGATAGGAGAATGTGCAAAGAAAGAATCTGTGAACAACGACTGTATTCATGTATAGTCTAGGTGAATAAACTGTGCCCTATTTTCTCCCTGATATTTTGTGATCTTCTCCCCATAAGAACCACTATAATAAAATAGCACTCAACATTTTCTTTGATGTTAGTGGAATACAGCCTTCAGGACTATCAGTGTTGTTTTTAGTATATCATTATGTTAGCCATAACTAGGCAGAGAGAATAAACACTAAGAAAAATTGTATTATTTACAAATGATGATTTAAAAAGACTGCTACTTTTGTACTTTACAACTATATTAACCTTGCTTTTTAATATATACCTCTACAATGCATTCACAGTAAAGAGTGCATTTTAGAAACAGAATTGAATATATTCAGAAAACAATGCATGGGTTTTAATGAATATTCACTAGAGAAAGGCTTTGTAACACTTGGTAAAATAGATGCACATTTACTTTCTAAAGCCAGCTTAGAAATGTCTTCTTCCTTGGGTCTATGAAGTCTCAAATACAAGGTGAATTTTGAAAACACCTTCCAGAGCAGAGATGGCCAACAAGTAGCCCAAAGGCTGCATAACATGTTCAGTTTTCCCTGAACAGTATTAACTCACTTTCTGTATTTTTTAAATTTGGGATTAATTGAAAAAAGTTATGAATTGGGAGAACTTACAAAAAATAATCTGTGAACACCAACCCCAATTCTTTCCTGGAAGCTATTAGCTGGCACTGCACAGCCACTGCAACTTGCGTGGGGCACTTGCCTTCTGTTGGCTCCAGTTTCTGCTACTTCCTATTACCATTCACACTCTGGCTGAGTGTCATGGCCATTTTCCTACTGTAAAATTAAGAGATAAGTATTTTTATTACTAATGCCCCTACCACAAATGAGACCCCAAAATGCTAAGAATCACCAGTTTCTTTTTCTTGCAGCCTGCTCATTCATATTGGCATTTGAGTTGGTGTTTCCTGTTCTAAGCTAAGATAGATACCCTTTGGACTAAGAAGCTGAAATATTCTTCACTTAGAATCAGAATTTGGATAACAATCTTACCTCTGGCTCTTTACGGTTTACAGAGGCTCATGTATTATCTAATTTAATCTTTGCAATAAAGGTAAGTTGGGTAGAGCAATATTTTCATCCTCACTCTCTCATGAAATCTGAAATTGCCTGAGGCCACACAGCTGATAACAGACCAGTAAAGGTGAAATCCAGTCTTCTGATTTCAAATCTAGAGCTTTACCCAATATACGCTATATATAAGCAAAAGAGCTGACCCATACTTTGTTACAAATTGCATTTTTTAAATTCAGTATATTCTTGTCATCAAACTCTGGAGTGATAGAATTTAAAGTTTTGCTTTTATATTTCACATAGAACAGTTAAATTCACTTAAATAATAGGACTTTTATGCACATCATTCTATTAGTTGCTATTTAAAAAATAATACAGTAGGTCCTTCATACCTGCTTGTTCCACAGATTCAATCAACTTTAGATCAAAAATATTTGAGGGGGAAAAAAGATAGATGGTTGTATCAGTACAGACTTTTCATTATTCCCTAAACAATACATTGTAAAAACTATTTACATAGCATTTACATTGTATTATATATTATAAGTAATCCAGAGATGAATTAAAGTATAGGAGAGGATATGCACAGGTCATATGCAAATAGTATGCCATTTTATATGAGGGACTTGAGCATCTGTGGATTTGGGTATTTGCAGGGGTCTTGGAACCAATCTCCTGCAGATACTGAGAGATAACTGTATGTATATGCCTCTGTGTGTGCACACAGATACATGCTGGCATGCATATATGCAGTCCTCATTCCAAATAAGAACTGAAACAATTTAGCACCACAAGACTAAAATAATTGAGGAAATTATGTGTAAAGGGAAATAAAAGTAGGGCAGATGAAACAAAGTCAGGGGGTTTAAACCTCATCTGGAGCACAAAAAAAAAAAAGTAAAAATAGTCCTACTAAGAGCCAACATAATATAGTCCAGTTACTCAGCAAATCTGATGGCCAGATACATAAAAACAGATAGATGATGATTGATAGGTAGATAGATGATAGAATGGGAAGGGTGAGACAGAGAGAGAGACACAGAGAGAGAGAGAGAGAATATCATCTAAGCAAGTATCTAGAAGCAGCATACCTTTCAGACATTCCATATATACCATTTTTCCCATCCCAGTTTTGATTAAGTGCTGTGCAGAAAAGAGTTCCAGGTTAAACATTCTGACAAGTTCTTGGCATGAAAATATTTCACATTGTGGATTAAAGACAAATCTATAACTTTTGACACTCTACTGAGGTGGACCTAGGTTTGATACTAAACAAGAAATAATAGAAGTCCTCCCCCAGTCCTGCAGAGGGGAGCCAAGGGAGGACCTAAGGCCAAGGTCGGTGGCACTTCTCTTTCCACCTAGACAGCTGGCTCCTCTATGAGAGACTAGAAAGCAACAAAGGCTATAGCATGTGAATTCTCTCCTGAGCTTTAGTCCTGTGTCATCAGCAGCCTGCTGAATGTTTCCATCTGGCCATAAAGACTTCCCGGCAATATGCTTTTCTATTCCCACTATTCCCAGTCTCTACCAGTGACCTCACTTCCTACCCACTCATCCAACCCAGAACCATAGGGAGACCGTCTTGTTTCCTCTCCTTTCCTTAGCTCTTGCCAACTGTGCCCTCTCTCCATGCCAGCTGCCCCCACATTGGTTCAGGAGAGAATCGCCTCTGGAATCATCCCGCAGTGATTTCCCTGCCCTTCCTTCCTGATGCCTATCTTCCTCCACTCTAATAGAGTAGTCATTGCAAAATAATAATAACAGTAATAATAATAATAGCACTTATTGGTTAAGACTTTACCACATTGATTGAGACATTAGGTATTTTACATATATTATGTTATATATTCCTCATAATTCTTTGAAATAGCCCCATTTTCAGATAAAGATATTAAGACACGAAAAAAATATCTTTTCAAAGATCACTCAGCTAGGACATAATGGAGCCAGGATATGAGGAGGATTTGTCTGAATTCATACACTGCACTCCGAACCACTAAAAAGGACAAACGCAGCTCCTAACATCCAGGGGTTGGCCTGGCACTCACAGCTGGGCCGTGGTGTTCTCTTATTGGGAGAAACAATCTCAGCGAACATCAGCATCAGCCGAGGTCACTGTGACTATGATAAAGTGAGGCCAATACCAAGACTACTTCATAATCTTGTCTAAGCACACAAAGAAGGTCACTGTGCAAATGACAAAAATATCAAACACCCCCCTCTCCCAGCTAATAAGAGTAGTGGCTGTTTGTTTGTTTGTTTTTTACCAATTATAGGTTTAGATCCACACTTGGCTGCCTTCCTTCTAGATAGGGTGCATTAAGGTACCAGAATTACCCTGTTTCCTGATAAAACCTATTCCAGAATGTACCCCCAATTCTTGAGATTCTCCCTAAAATCACACAACCATAACCCAAATCCAGTAAGTATTTTCTAATGCCCTCTTACTGAGACACCCTCCTATTGCCCAAAGATTTGGATTTTTTTCTCACTGAAACATGCAATAACTCCAACTTGAGCAATTAAAGGTGTGTTTCCAGTGGTCTTTGGTGGAAGGATGTTGACACCATTATGCCATGCTGCCTCTAATCATGATTTTCCCATGATGAAAGCCCTCTTATGGCTACAAATTCCCTACATGGAGAAGTCATAGTGCATGATGAAGAAAACCTAGTCTTGAAAGCTCCTATTTGTGCCTCTTTCTTCAGCCTCATTCCTACCACATCCTTCCTCCTGCCCCCTCACACCTGCCTTGAACATCTTACTATAGTGATGCTCCCCAAATAGTTCGTAGCTTTACACATGCTGTTGTTCTGCCTTGAATGCTCTCTGCCATTCCACCCTACAACTCCCTCCCCTTCTCTTACTCCTTCCTTACTCTGCAGGTTGACATTAATGTCCCTGCTCCACGGTACCTAAGTTCCCATACCTGTTGCTACAGTTCAAGTGTTTATGTCCCTCCAAAATTCATGCCGAAACTTAATCCCCAAGGCAATAGTATTAAGAGGTGGCCTTTGGGAGGTGATTAAGAGCCTTCAAGAATAGGATTTGTACCTTTATAAAAAAGCTTGAGGGAACCTATTTGGTCCTTTTTGCCCTTTTCCCATGTGATGACACAGAGTTTGATTCTTCTGCCATGTCAGGATGCAGCAACAAGGTGCCTTCATGGAAGCAGACAGCAAGCCCTCACCAATAACAAAATCTGCCAGTGCCTTGACCTTGGACTTCCCAGCCTCCAGAACTGTAAGAAACAAATTTATATTGTTTTTAAATTATTCAGTCTTTGCTATTTTATTATAGCTGCAGGAACAAACTAAGACGCCTGTATTACAATTTATATCTACCATATTAAGATTCTCATTTAATTCGCCTGCTTTGCTCACTTGCATCTCCAGCCTCCACCAGAATTCAAGCTGCAGGCATGCAGGGATTATGCTTTAGTAATCTGTAAGAGGACACGGTAGAAAAACCATGAATTTTAAGTCAGATGAAGTAGCCTAAATTCACTGTTCTACCATTTAGAAGTTGCATAAAAATAAGCAACTAACACTAACCTTCAGTTAAACTCAGTTAACTCAGTCTCTTCACCTATAAAATAATGGAATTATAGTACTCTATAGAGCTGTTGTTAGAACAAAAATTACCTAATATAGTGTCTGATGCTCAATATATGTTTAACAAATTTAATAGTACAGGGCATGAAAAATACACCTCTTTTTTTGATATGTATCATGCCAAAATATCTCCATCTTAAAAAGTTGCTATATCCTACTTTCTCATGAATTTGGGTTTATATTAAATGCTATCCTACATGAGCTACTACAAGAGAACCATGTGACTTATACATCAGAACACATTTCTCCAAAAATCATTCAGTTAAGCAGTTCAGACCAAGGAAAGAATATAGAGTCATTTACTCCAATGCACTCTCATTTATTAAGTAGATAAATAGTAGCATATTCATATTATGGGATTTTTGCTACATGCACCAACATGAATGAATTTTCCAGGCATATCAGTGACTGAAACAAGTCAGAAACAAAAGAGCACATACGGATGACTCCCGTTTATACACGGTTAAGAAACACACAAAAACTAATTTAAGTTTCTGGTTCTAGAAGGCAGCACAGCACTTTCCTCTGGGAAGGAGAGTGAGGTTAGTGACAGAGAATCCCAAGAGGACCTTGGTGGGTGCTGGTGGTGTTCTACTTCTTGATCTGGATGGTGGTTACCTGGGTGTTTTTACCTGATAAAAATTCATTGAGACATAAGCATATGACTTGAGCACTTTTCTGTATGTGTATTTTAATAAAAGTGTTTGTTATTTAAAAAATGGTAGCCATAAGCGTCATCTATACCTGTGGTAGCTGTCAGGCTCCCAGTAATACCTGTTCACGGGCAATGCACTCATTGTTAAAATGAAAAGGGCACGCAGCATAAGTAACTACCCCAAAGTCATATAACAAATCCATGACTCAGAACTAAAATCTGCAAGTACTGATTTTCTTGCCAGGGCTCTTGATTTATGTGTGTTTAATGCTATTCCAAGTAAATATATCAGTGTCTTTTCAAGGAAAAAGTTCCTTGGATTTGTACATTCAGAAGCTGGAATAGAATATATCAATGAAAAGCTGCTCTTTGGCCATATCCCAGCTATCACGCCGGCTGCCGGCAGAACATCTTCTGAATCTGTGAAAATTTGCAAATCAAGGCCAGGCTTCAATCTGCAGCTGGCACAATACATTTCTAGTTAAAATGAAATTTAGTTGTATTTTTTCTTCCTCCAGCTAAATTACACATACAGGGGGTGGCGGAACAATCATTGAGTATCCATTTAAAGTAACCATAAATCCAAGCCACACAATGCAAATATAATACTGCAGAAAATCAAGCTACATGGCAACAATGCTGCATTGCCAGCTCTCCTTTCCCATCAGTACTGACGGGCTGGTCAAAGGAAGCCAGGGGCAAGAGGGCATCAGGCTGTCCTCCCTAACTGGAGGACTCAAGGGTGAACCAAAAGAAGGTCAGGCCCCCAGCAGCCTCAAACACAAGTCCTGGGCTCCTGTTGCCAGCCACATTTTCCGGTAGCTCTGCGGATGCACCTCTGAGAGGCCTTGATTTGCAGATCATCTGCGCAGGTACAGAAAGAAAGTACGTACCATAATTTTACAGCTACACCTCATAATATCCTGCAGCACTATACTGTTTTAAGTATTTAGACGGCAATAAGACTGGAGCTCTGCATAACTAGATGCTAATTGAAATGCACAAGAAATCATGAGTTATGGCACAGATGGCTGCTTGAAAAAAAAATCTAAAGTATATATGGACTTTACAAAATCTAAACTACTATTGCATAAAATATTGCCACCTTGAGGAACTTGTGTAAGACCTATTTGTTCGTTCAATTTTTCTTTATAAAATTAGTTGAAAGAAATCCTTAGCTATCACTTTAAAATACTTCCTAATCTCACCGAAGTCAAACATAAAATTTTAGCTTCCTCACCTAGATTATGCAAATAAAAGGCCTTGAGACAAAGAGCTGAGAAAACCTTCAAGCAAGTTAATGTTTTTAAACAAAAAGGACACAGTTTTCCTTTAAATAGAACAAAAATATTGTTTTAAAATGCTAAGGGTCAAAATACTCTAAATATTAAGACATCATGCTAAGGTAAATTATACAGATATATATCTGCCTAAACTATTTTTAACCAGGTAGCACCAAATTGATCTGCTAAGTTTACAATGAAAACATGAGTTATTTTAACAAGTATTTGTGGTTCAGTGAATGTAAACTTGCCATCTAACTGTCTGAACACTAGTCCTAAATACAGTATTTTTTAAAAATTTTTTTATGCGTAACCACATTTCCAAATCCCAATTTCTAATTCTAGTATTTAGTCAGTGGAGCTAAGTCAAAAAAAAGAACACAATGCCAATCACAAAACATTAAAGTTACAGTCATCAGGCACCTTTACTTTAAAATTTTAAATGTTTTTTACGCATTTGCCATGATTCAGATATAAATTTCACCTGTGACTCTTGGTAGACCTGAAGAGAGAAACTCCACAGAACTACAAACTATAGATATATCAAACCTAAAATTATTATTTAAGTATTTCTTATTATTTTTCCTTCAGTAACATTCATTTGAAACACTAGCAATTTTATGCAAATTAATTAATTTCATATTTATGTACTATGTCTACAGTAAATGCTACCATAGTGGATAATGTTTTATAAGGCAAATATTATATATGAATGGCTCATTCTTAGTGCATTTAATTTGCATAATCAACGAGAATCCAGGGTAACAGATTACAAATTTGCAATTTATACAGTGCTTTTGTTCTTATTGAGAAAGAAAGAAAGAAGAAAAGAAAGAAAAGAGAAAAAGAAGAGAAAGAGAGAGAGAGAGAAAGAAAAGAAAAAGAAAAAGAAAAAGAAAAGGAAAGACCTGGTGCTCTGGTATATTCAGTTCAGCTCATATGTGATAAAACAGGTTTTTGCCAAGAACTGCTAAGGATCTGGGATTTTACCTTGCTTGCAAGCTAAGAGTTTAGCCTGCCAGTTTCTCAAGAGCTGCCAAAACACATGAGAGCCCTGAGTCAGAGGCAAAGAACTTCATTACCCATAGAAGAGCAGGCAGCATAAGCTTTATTTACATATGGATTCCCCTTGCTCCCAAATCCTATGGGAGTGGGGCAGAGCAGAGGGATGCTGCACTCAGAGTGTGTCTGAGGAATCCCAAGCTTGAAAATCCCTCAGTCTTATAAAGAGAACTGCAAGAAAACTTGCCTAACCTTTGTCCCTGAGGGAGTATGTCCTGGTCAGAAAAAAATCTGCCCTTTTCCTCAGAGGGAGATGCTATCTCTGGCTTTGAAAGCTGTTTGCTATGCAAGCATCCTTAAAAGATAGTCCAGAACAGAACAAAAGCTGTTACAAGACTTGCGGAAAACCATGGAGAAATGCCCCCCAAAGAATTTTTGCTATATTTTCCATATTCCATTAAAATCATTTATTCTAAATTCTTCTGCACTTTATCTAAACATATAGGTGTTCCAGGAGAACATTTTTTCAATGATAAAATTGCTCAGAGTTTTGTGTTGGTACATAGAAAGAAATATAATACCCTTTTGGTGATAGAATTAATTTCAGTACAATGAATATATTTGGGGCTATATCTTACACTAACACAGTTACATCTTATTTGCATAAAACAACCTTTTTAAAACACTTGTTTGAACATTTAAGTATTACAAATATTTTGTATGTTTTATTTTAAATAGAAGAAAGTCAAAAGGACAGGGAAAAACACAAAGAATCAATACAAAAACTTGTATTGATATCTGATCTATCACATGTTCTCCAATGCCAATGAAGTCTATGAAGATTTTTAAAAATCAGTCAATATTCTGAAAGTAGCTAAATATTTTGGTTTGGGGAAAAGAGTAGAGAAATTATCTGGTTATCTGACCCAGTTGTTCGAAACTGTAAATATTGCCCACAATAATGAAGTCATAAACTTAACAGCTAGGAAGAATTTTAATGCTTCTAATCTAATCAAAGATAATCTAAAGGCTTATATCACAGGAGTAAAAATATTTCAGATGGCTAAAAACAAAGAACAAGAGAGAAGAAAGAAGGAAGGAAGGAGGGAAAGAAAGAAGGAAGAAAGGAAGGAAAGAAGGCAGACATGCTTCCTTTAAACATTTTTTTTTAATTTAAGAAAAGTTTTGCTTCAAGATTCTCAAAAATGAGATACAGAATTTTTCATGTACGTTGACAGAGATGCAGAAAAAAAGAGGGAGGAAGGGGAATAATAGCAGAGGTATGGGTCATTACTTTATTGCTTAATAAAATTCCTGGACCAAATACTTTTTCATTACCTAAGAAGCTGATGTTTACCTCATTTTTTTTAAAGGGGCATAATCTGAAAGAGTTTACAGAACGATAACCTTCATAAAATTTTATTAAGGTTTGAGAGGATAATATAACCCCGTGTAATCTGGTAAATTCGTGGCCTACCGGAAAATGTGTTCATCTCCTCTGTGAGTGGAGTAACGGGAAATAGTTGTAGGCTACCAATATTATCTTTTTAACACCCACCACATTGTTACATAATAACCAAAGTATCATTTGTTGAGTTATTTATTTATTTTTATTATTTTTAAAACAATGGCTGAGTGCTCTTGGACCATAATTAATAGCAGGCTAGAGAAGGTCTGGTCATTACTTTACAGGAAATGTCTGACCTAAAGGTCATCATATTTATTATAAGTTGTTCTAATCTCCTAAATATAGAAAATAAAAAGCAATTCCTGTTATTTGTTGAACAATTGTACACAATCATAAAGTTGATGCTCTGGGAACAGTATCGATACATTTAGCCAGTGGACAAATGGAGCCTCAGGGATGACACTGAAAAGTCATCATGCGGCACAATAAGCAGCAAGAGAGGAAATCAGCAAGGTGAGGCACATTGACCGTGGCCTCTGAGGGCACGCCTAATTTTCCTGCTTGTGTGACCCTTGAAAAGCTCTCTTGGGGTTTCCTTACCTGTAAAATGGTGATAACAAAACCTACTTCTCAGGGTTTGTGTGAGGATTGAAACAAGATGTATTCAAAGTGTCTATAACACACGTGTCAGAAACTCAGCAAATGTTTGTTCGCTTTGCTTCCCCATCTGTGTAACATCAATGCTAATGCTACAATCCAGACATTGAAATCTACATAATAGTCTTAATGAAGAAAACAGGAAAAAAAATAAAAGAATTGTGAGAAAAGAAGCCTTTCTGGAAGGAAGGTACTAAATAATTGGAAGCTGTCACAGCAGTTAAATAATGTTTCGTTCCTCCCCATATGTTGTAGGAAAAATTTATATTGCCCCTCCATTGACCATTTTGCAGTCAATTTCATTGTCTTCAGTTTCTGTGTTACTGGACACCTCCCAAAATGTACTGACTCAACTAAGCCTCTCCAAATTGGCCAGTATAATGGACCAAATAGGATTAATGCTGCCATTATTATTCTCATCATACAGATTAACTGAGTTTCTCACTGGCAGTAGGTAAAGCTATTTAGTTAGTGTTACATTAAAGTATCATTTATTTGATGAACAGTCAACAATATTTACTGAGTGGCAACTGAGAAATAATCTTTTCCTTTTGCTGGATTTTCAACAATGCTGATGAGCTGATCCCATAGGAAGATTGCACCACTCGCCCTGGGTGCTGTAAGTTATGAATGAAGCCTGCATCTACGGACTCATTAGCACCATCTTTATTCAACTGCCCATAGGCATCACAGATACAGATACATATGTTCACACATGCACAGATGATGAATAAGTTTGAGTGTCATTAGTAACTAAGTCCAATAACAGGTTTCCAGACCTGTTTAAAATAGCTAACTGATAAAAATGACCTTCTGGAAAAGATGAGGAAATAAAACAAAAAAACAAAAAAACGAAGATCAGTGGTTGCCAAGGGCTGGGGTCAGGGTAAGAAACTGATCACAAAGAGGCATAAAGGAATTCCGGGGAGTGATGGAAATGTTCTATATCTTGATCGTGGTAGTGGTTAATGACTATATGCATTTGTCAAAGTCCATGAAACTACATACCTAAAAGAGTAAATATTAATGTATATAACTTATACACTAATAACCTGGCTTTAATAAAAACTGACTAACTGGAAAATTGAAAAGAAAGTAGAGGGCCCATAGTGACAACAAATGCTTTAATTTTTTCTCCAATAATACTCCGTGAAGCTAAAATGCAGAGTTGTCACAAATCTTTAAAAGAACTCGCAACATTATGTACATGAATAAATTCTTAGACTCAATACCATTAAAGGTCGGAATCAACTGAAATTGGTATTGATTAGGTACTGTCAAATTTCAACTTCACATGCTAAGGCAAAGGAAGGAAATAGATCTACAAGGAAAGCAAAAACTTCATTTTAATTAGAAATTTAAATGGCTGCTTCTCTCCAATAATTTTTTCTTCAGAGCTGCAAGTTAAAAATGTATTCATATAAATATACAATCAAAAGTATTATAATAAAAGCTGACAAAACATTTCTAATTCCCAGGGCTGCTCTACATTTATGTAAACATTTCATATTTCATAGCATTTTCACGTTTATTCCTTTATTCTATTTAACTGGAATGAAATTAATACAGTATATTATGTACAGTGTTTCAGAATTACAAAGCACTTTTATGTATATTATCTCCTTCAATTGTCATTAAAATCTGTTCAGTCAAGATTATTAAAACTGTTTTACAGATAAAGCAAGTGGAAAGCAATCAGCAATGGCTGATGATTTGCCCATAGTCATAGCCCCAAGACTCTGAATCTAGTCATGAGACTTGAATTCAGATTTACTGACTCCTAACAATAAAAGCTAGACTTATCTACTGGCACATATTAAAGCAGCAGTCCCCAACCTTTCTGGCACCAGGGACCAGTTTTACAAAAGACAATTTTTCCATGGACGGGGGCGGAGGCAGGAGGAGGGAGGCGGAGCTCAGGCGGTGATGGGAGCAGTGAGGAGTGGCTGTAAACACAGATGAAGCTTTGCTGGCTCCCGGCCACTCACCTCCTGCTGTGCACCTCCCCTTCCTAAATTTCACAGAAGACAATTTTTTCTACTGAAGGGATGGGGTGAGGTAGAGGGGGAGGGCAGAGCTGTGTGTCCTGGTCTCTAACAGGCTGCAGACCCATGCTGGTCCACGGCCCAGGGGTTGGGGACCACAGTATTACAGCACTTAACTTTCACAACAACTCTATGAGGTGGGTAATATTATGGTCTCCCTTTAACAGGTGAGCAAATGAGACACAGAGGGTTTATGTAACTTGTACAAGGTCACACAGCTAGAAAATTGAGGAGCTGGAATTCAAACACACCCAATAGGGCTCCAGATTCCATGGCCCACTACCACAAAATATTATGTGTCACAGCATCTTTCATTAATTCTCTGCGGGGTATAAAGCCCACTCTAACCAAGGTACACACTCTCCTCATCAGTTTTAATGAAAACGAAATTGCATTAACAAGTAGCAAACTAGAATGACCAGTGTTTCACTCCTTTATTTTAAATAGGGCTTCAGGTCTGACAGAGAACATAAAATGTTCTTTACTTTATCCTATGCTAACTCCTGACTCGGAATGGTTTCCCTAATCCAGTTAACTTTATGATGCATAGAGTCAACCACCCGATCATAAGCATTCAGCTTCTGTCCTTCCTCTGCACCTTCTTTGCGACTTCTCCCCAACATCAAAAAACCCCATATTCTACTGTTTTTGCTGCTACATCCTGGCTACAAAGAGCAACTGAAAGAAACAAAAATACCATTTCCCTCTTCTCTTCTCTGTATTCTTAACACATGAACTTCTTTTTGCACTTGATTGAGGAAATTGAAGCATCAAACATGAACTCTTCAACTCTCTTTCTCCAAGTATACCAATATAGCCCTTCTCTGCTTCATCTCATCCCACTTCACCTCAACTTTTAGAGGAAAAGCTGTTTTTCCTCCTGTTTCCAGTTGTCCCCCAACTGTGCTTTTTATCCCAGCTCCCTCATCTCTTTGGGGGCCTCTTTCATCATTGATCTATAGTCTTTCCAGTTGCTTCAAAATCTCCCCCTCCACTGCATTATCCATTAAACACAAAAAGCATGCTAAAATCTTTTTTTATTTTTAAAAACCCATCCCTTAATCTGTGCCTGACGACCTCTGTTTCTCAGGCTTTTCTCTTTATACTCAAGTTTCTTGAAAGAGTAGATGTCTGCTGCCTGCTGTTCTTCCCCTCTTGTCTGCTTCTCAAGCCGGTGCCATCTGCCGTTTACCTCGAAAATGACTTTTCAAAGGCTTGAAAAATCAAACTCAGTGAAACAGTTGCCTGAGACTAGAAATAGAGGAATGGGCTTGAGGAAACTTTGGGAGGCGATTAAAGCGGTCTTGATTGTGGCAGTGGTTTCACATCTGTCAACACCCAATGAGTCGTACATTCTTAAAGGGTGCCATTACCGTACATAAATTATACCTCAGAAAAGCTAACTGAAAAATAAATGCAATGTGACAAGAGTGCTAACATTAAAAAAACAACAAAGAAACGAACTAAGAGGAAGTGCATTGGAGCTATCAAAAGGTGAAATAAGATAAATTATGCAACTAGCCACTAGTTGAGATAGGAGTTTCCTCTCAACCAAGTCAGAAAGGGACTAATATTGAATTAGAGAAGTTTCTTCATGGTACAGTAATTCAATGAGGAATGTATCACCTAGTCTTTATAGATGAGATTTTAGATAACATCACAGCTTTGAAAAATATAGAAATAATATTTAACTGGACATTTTATGTACCATCTTCTATTTTAAAAAATTAGTGTGTTACATTAAATTATTACTCAGTGAAAACATTTCTACAGTTACTGATATGGTCTGGACTGGGCTTGTTACTTTCTGACAATATAACACACTACAGGAATAGATAAGGATTGAAGAAAAATCCTCTTCCACACGCAGGGTTCTATATACGTGCAATCTCATTTCATCTAACACGCACAATAAAAGCTTGTTAGATGAAATAAGGTTATTTATTGAAAGTGGTTAAGTTACACGGCTAATACATAGTAGAACGAGAATCAGTTCCAGAATCTGTCAAACTTTAAAGTCTTTCCTCTATACCATACACATCCACTGATCTAAACAGGAATGGATTGTCAACATGCCCATTAAACAATCTCTCTCAGATATCAATCGTCTGAAGATGTTATTGGCAAATGCTGGGTCCCAGGCAATCTGTCCTCACATTCACCCATGTGTACATGAAGTGCCAATAGTTTATGGGACTAGAGAAGAAATAAATGTGCCTTAGCCACCAAGAAATGCAAAAGTCTAAGTTACCCTGCTCTGAGAGCACAACTTGTACTCCCCCTAGGCCTCCCTCCATAATGATGTAAACCAGAGGAGCACCTTCAAGAAAGCAAAAAATATATATTATCAGTCTTGAGTCTACTGAAACTTTCAGGCAATTATCAGTTGAATCTCAAGCATTCTAGACCATATAGTATGAAAGACACAGGCATGACAAAAACAGTACCTTGACTATAAAACATCTGATTTTTAATAAACACTTTATTTTTATAGGTGCACATAAAATATGTTAGCTACAAAATTCATCCTCAAAACCTCAATTAATTACCTTGTTGGGTGAAGTTATTTAGTATTATCCATTTAGACAAAGGAAATATTTCAATTTTAGTTTTAGTTGAGCCCATTCAGAACTGCTCTCTGACAACAATGAGCAAGTAGCTCAGCTGTTCCCTGTGTAACCTAGGCATTGTAGGCATCACATTAGCATAAAGTAAGAGTATTTCTCGAGTTCTCTCATTTTCTCATATCCAATATAGCATGAATCCCAGCAGTTCTAGATTCAAAATATAACCCAAATCCCACTACTTCTCCACGTTCCACTCCCACACACTGCAGAAACCACTTGCATGGTCTCTCTTTGCCCACCCTTACCCGACTAAGGTATATTCCCATGCTGGAACCAGAGGGACCCTTTTGAAATATGAGTCTTATATATCACTCCTCTGCTTGAAACCTTCCAAAGTCTTCCCACAGCACTCAGACAGAAAGTAATTGTCCCTATAAGCATCTATAAGGCCCTACCTACCCATGTACACACATCTACCATCCTCCTCTTCACCCCAATGCTCTTGCAAGACCTCCAACATTCTAGGCATTTCCTTTGCACTGGCTGCCAGGAATCCCCTTTCCCTGGATACCACAGCTCATTCCCTCAGTTCAGCCTTTGCTCAGACATTCACTTTCAGAGAGGCCTTTCCTAATCATTCTACAGGCAGTCCCTGGGTTAGGGACAACCCGACTTATGGCATTGGGTACTTACGAACAGGCTCTCAAGGCTCCCCATAAGAATAATTTATAATTAAATAATTAATGATTTGAGAACTAGTTTTTTTCACGCAGGTAAACAAACCTGCATGGCTTAAGCAGTTCCTTGGTGCAATATCTTTTTTACTGAAAAACGATTTGTTCTGTAAAATTTGAATTCAGTCAAAAGGCCGCACTCAAGGATCCAGAAAGCCACTTGTGGCCCTAAGGCCACAGGTTCCCCACCCCTGGCTCTCATAGATAGAGAAGCAGCTGATAGAAACACAAAAACATGAAGAATCAGAAGATCCAGAGCCAATAAAGTTCATGACAAAAGAATTAGCTGACACCTTTTGTCTCAGTGAAGCGGGATTTACTAAGCTTGAGGAGCGTGATCCTAACATTGAGCGGTTTGCAAAGGTTTACCATGCAGTTAGTGAGAACATCAGCTACCACAGGCCATTTATGATGTAAAAAAGAAATAGGCTGTGCAAACAACCCTATTCTTTTTCAAGAAACCACCTTCAGCAGTAAGCTCACCTCGTCCAGAAACAGAATCAAATCCTGATTGTCCAGCACCCACTCCATCCTCTCCAGCGCCATCTCCATCTTCACCCTCCCATTAATGTAAGCTACGTTCTTGCCTCAAACATTCCCCCTCCTGTAAGCAAGACACTGATGCAACATTAGGTGAGTGTTAACCTTTAATATTTTTTTTTTGAAATTTCTCCTATCTGTGTCTTACTTTTTGTATCACTTTGTTTTTCTGTCCTGTTTGTTTGAATCAAAAGAAATAGCACAATAGTTTCTATAATATATTATTACAGTACAGGGGTATTATTATCATTATTATGATGATTGTTATAGTATTATACTGTATTATTACCACATATGAGCCATGATAGTACTGTTATGTTATCGCCATATATGTGCTGTTCATAGAGATTCAGGCTACATACAGATCCGACCTACAGATGTTCTCAGGAACGTATCTCATCTGTAACCTGGGACCGCCTGTATTTTAAATTACATTGTTCCCTTTTCCTGCTTTGCTGTTCTCCTTAGCACATATCACCATCGTACTACTACTACTGTGTGTTCTACTACTGTGTGTTTTAATTTTTTTTACCTCGCCCCATTGAAATAGAAAATAGAATGTAAGCTCTATAAAGTTTTGCCTGTTTTATTCACTGTTGTGTCCCCACTGCCTAGAACAATGCCTGGAACGTGAAAATTCAAGAAAGTATTTGTTGAGTGAACATTATTACATGACAGAATGAATGAGATCATGCATCTACACAGAAAGGAATGCTTATCTCCTTGTTTGCTACTGCTGGAGCATATACATCTATTTCCTATAATAGATGTAATAATTATTTAGGTATCACTAGTTATAATAGTTATTTAGTATAAATTTAAAATAAATTAGAAATTAGGACAAAAGTCTGCTTTGCATGGTTGAACACTGGAGTTTTGTGTATCATAAAATAATTTCTGCCCTCTCTGATTTAATATTAGTATTATGCAGATTTTCAAAAAGCATTGACTAGTTTGTGATTTACAGAGATATTATGCTTAGTCCATAATTACTTTTTAATATGAAATCAAGAAATGGTAGGTGAATCAATGAATACTGTCCTTTAGTTTGTTTTCAGTGAATACCACAGATATGGAAAACATTCATAAGAAATAGATGTATCTAGATCCTACTTATTGTTCCTGCAAAATATTAGATTAAGTCATCTAATCTCATAATGTTTTTGGAACAAAACTGAAAGGGAGTTTCTATTGGCTACTCACAAGCAGAAAAAACTCTCATGAGGCAGTAGAGGAAAAAGAGGATGATAGAACAACCCACATTGCATGGGACAGTGGCAGCAATTGTCTGTACCACTAAAATGTCCGGTACAAATAAGCTTTAAAAAAAAAAGTGATAATGGCCAGGGCAGAGAGGTAGAGCACCAACAGAGAAATCTAGGAGTGTCTTCTAAGATTTGGAGAATTATATTTTGTTTGGATATTGCTGAGATTTTGATACTTTTTAAAATAAAAAATACAAAAAAGAACATTAATGATATAACACTCATGGAACTACCTCCCAGTATGAAGGGCTTTTATTGTCGAAATTTTATTAGGGCCTTTTTGCTGGAGTATGCTAATTAAAAAGTCAGTGCCTCCCTCTCTCTCTCTCTCTCTCTCTCTCTCTCTCTCTCCCCTCCCCCCTGTTTCTTTCTCTCTCTCTCCCCCCTCACCCTCCCCACCCCGACTCCTTAACTAACCACAGGATAATATGACAGACACATGGGACAATGATTTCTGCTTATCTACAACCCTATACAACCTGCTTACAGAGGAAATACTTCCCTAAAGACATCAGCATGCAGTCAGTCATAGACTTGGACTATATTAACAATTTCCTAAAACATCCCTGGTTTATTAACATGCATAATCTAGCCTAGTGTTACTGAGAATAAAAAGAAATCTAAGAAAAAATTCCCAATGAGAACAACCATCTCAGGGATAGACTTATTAACTGTTCACTTGATTAGACAGACATTGTTTTAAGACTTTCAAGATACTATTGTTTGTGCATCTCAAGATGATAAATAAGGTTAACCAGGTATTTCTCTACTTGATTCATGAACTAGGTCTCATTTGGAAAGGCCTATATATTTATAGGCCTTCCAAACCAGATTTTCTATGACACATACCCTGGCAGGATCACTGTGACAATTTCAAAATTTCCTTTTATTAATGTATGATCTTCTGGATTATTGGACACTATAAGCTCAAAATGTTGCCAAATTTAACAAAATAACATGAAGCTCCCTCTGCAGCTGCTCCTACTTATGGTGGCATTTCCTTTCCCCATTCAGAACTAAGAAAACAAAATAGGTATTAAATTCAAAATACACAATAGTAAAATTCTAATAAAATCAGAAGGCTAAAGATTATTGGCTTTCCTATTACCAGCAAGGGCCAGATATGTTTTATTTTTATGACTTATTTATACACAAATCTAAAGAATCTTAAAACTATAACTAATAGGTTACTTGGGGAAATTCAGGGAGTGTAATTAGATTGTCTCCTAGAAAATGCTTATAGAACCAGATAGAACCTGTTTAATATTTTAGCTCTAACATCCACCAGCTATGTGACAATGATCAAGTGTTCAGCCCTTCCAGATTCCATTTCCTCATCTATAAAATAGGGATAATGATAACAGCAACATCACATGGTTGCTTTTCCCTGCTCTTGGCACACGTTTAGTGTTCAATAAATGTCTGATGCTGTTATTATGTTTTAATAACAATCTGCGGCAAGGACTGCTAATGTCCACCAATGTCCACTGTCCTAGATCCTTAGTTTAAGACCACTTCATTTTTAGCTTACGTATGGCCTTATGGAACAAAGACTATACTTCCTAACATCCTCTGCAGCTAGGTATAGCTAGTGAGAAAGTTATGGCCAACAGAATAAAAAGAAATGCTCTGTGTGTGACTTCTGGAATATGCCCTTAAAAGGAGAAAGCAGGGTCACAAAAGATCATCTCAGATACAGAGCATGGGAAGAAAAGCTCTAGTCCATGCTTTTTATTCAGGGGGTACATCAGGGACTTTTAATATATCCTCAAAGCTGAGGCCCCATATCAGAAGGTTCAGATTCAGTAAGTCTGGAGTAGGGTCCACAAATGTGAATTTTGAAAAACAGTCACCTGATGATTCTAATATGCACATGTACTTTAGGAACCACTACTGTAGGGCCTCTACCACATACATTTAGAAGATGAATGTCAGTTGAGACCAGGGCTGCTGCTAACTGTCCTACAATTCACAGGACAGACTCCCACAACAAAGAGTTATCCAGTCCAAAACGTCAACAGCGTTGAATTTGAGAAACCCTATTCCCAAGAGTGAGAACTGGGTCCCTTCCCCTACAGATCTTGGTTAGAATGCTCCAAATGCACATTCTCTGGGAAGTATCTCACATCTAGCTAGAAAATAAGTTCCACGAAGGGAGAGACTCCCCTGTGTCTGGCCCGCAGGCATTCAATCTCAACACCTGCAGAGCAGCGGGAAGCAGGGGCTCTGCAGTGAGACCACCCGAGCTTAAGCACCAGCTCCAGCACTTACCAACAAGCATATTATGCCATTTCTCTGAGCCTCCATCTCCTCATCTGTAGACTATAAAAAATACTGTGGTAGAAACTTTCTTATGTAATTATGAAGACTAAATGAAATAATCTTTATAAAGTTCTTAGAATAGTACTTGACATGTAATAAATTACTGATAAAATAATCCTATTTTTAAATAAAATAACAAATGATTTTTGTGAAGTTCCAATAGGGCAGAAAATCTCCTCTTTTCTGTTTTTTAACTTGTATGTTCTTTTCTTTAATCCCACTTTTAATCACAGTCTAATAACTAACAGGATGTACCTTTATATATATGTTTTATATATATGGATATAGATACAGGCATAGACATATTAGGGTTACTGATATAATCTCTAGTTCTTCACACACCTTTCTCTCTCTGCTTTCTTCGTGGGAGAAATTCTTCCATAAATCTAAGAATATTCCATCTTCCTACATATGACAGAACCATAAATAAATATACCTTACACATATCTCACTTCCTCTAATAACTAGGTTATAAGCCATTTGCATAATGTTGGTAATCACCAGAAAAATAAACGCAGTTAATTAAAAAATAATAATTGTTTATTTAAAAAATAAACAAATATTTGTAACACTTTTCACAGTGGCATTATACTGGGAGGTCTACGTGAGGTAGCAGTATTCCTGTCTTCATCTCTTAAGCAAGGCCTTCTTGCCCTTTGCAATCTACCTTTTTTAAATTTGTTCCCACAAAGGCTCCCATTGTAACCATCTGTGCTCATTCCCCGCTACCCTACCCACAGTCTTAGCCTGCTCACCAGTGAGACATGAACTTACTCTCATGTAAGAGTAAGTCTGTGTAGTACCAAGCTTTGAGTACCCTTCTGTGTCAGGTACTTTGATGGGTACTTCACTTCCATTCTAACTTTCTCAACCACTTTACAAGGTAGACCTTGTTATCCCCATTCTACATAAGGAACTATGAATGCAATTAAGGACCTTGTCCTAGTAAGTGGTGGAACCCAAAATCCAATGCCGATCTGCCCAGTGCTAATGCTATTTCCACTAACTTTCTCGGCCCAGCCTGTGCTTGGCTCCTCTGTGGCCTCATAGAAAACACATCATTTTGGTCAGGAATGGTGGCTCACACCTATAATTCTAGCACTCTGGGAGGCCAAGGCAGGAAGATTGCTTGAGGTGAGGAGTTTGAGACCAGCTTCAGCAAGAGCAAGACCCCATTTCTACTAAAAATAGAAAGAAATTAGCCAGGCAACTAAAAATAGAAAACAAAAATTAGCCAGGCATGGAGGAGCATGCCTGTAGTCCCAGCTACTAGGGAGGCTGAGACAGGAGGATCACTTGAGCCCGGGAGTTTGAGGTTGCTATGAGCTAAGCTGACGCCATGGCACTCTAGCCTGGGCAACAGAGCAAGATTCTGTCTCAAAAAAAAGAAAAGAAAGAAAGAAAAGATAACACATCGTTTAATAGAATCCCTATACTTTCAGTTGATCCTTTTGCGTGGTACTATTTCATTCCCTCACTGTTCACATTGCCTTTCCCTAGAGGAAGGTAAGGTAAAAGGACTGTCTCCACGGAACCATCTCTTACATTCCCACAGAGGCCCTTCTGATGGAATTTCTCACTGTCCAATGAATTACTAAATAGAAGAAGAAAAATAAGACCACTCTCCCATTTAGCCAAAGTGATCCAGGTTCAAATGATTATTTTTCCCTTTCTGAAATGCTCACAGACACTCACTTCTGCATTAATTCTAGGCATGTGTGAAGATAACCTAACTTTCAGCTTGACTTGCCATTTAAAAGATTTACATTTCATCAGAGAGACACATATAATAAATTTGAATATTAAAAAAAAGAACTTTGTATTTCTTCATTTTTCTCTTACTGGTATGACAGGATTGTGTAGTGTTAAGTTTCGGGGGAAGAAAGAAAGTGAAATGCTTCACTTGGGCCAGTCCTCCTCCCCAGAATGGAACTCTGCAGAGAAGAGTTGGAAAAAGTAAGAGAGGAGGGGAAAGAAAGCAAAGAGAAAAACTCCCAGAAATAAAACCACGGTACTATTCACCATCCTCTCAGTCAAGCAACCCGAAACTTTGAGGTTTGCTTTGATTCACTTTTATTTTGCTGTCAGCCAAATCAAGGCACTCATCAAGACCTATTGATTTTTTCCCTCCAAATGCATTTTATATCACCCATGCTTTGAATATTTACTGAGTGACTGCTGTGAGCAAGGAACTGTGCTGTGTACCATGGGGTATATATGTGCTATACATATTTCTGCAAGCCACCCAATACACACACACATGTTATACATTATTTCTGTGAGTTTCCCAATATATATACACACACATGCATATATATGTGTGTGTGTGTATGCATATTTATGTTATGCAAATATGTTATGCATATTCCTGTGAGCTGCCTAATACACACACACACACACACACACACACACACACACACACACACACAGGCTGTCCAGAAAGTATCCAGCCATGTAACCATTCTTGCTACATAAACAATGGCTGGATACTTTCTGGACAGCCCTTGCATATCATATTTCTATGAGCTACATACACATATATAGTGTATGTGTTTGTAATTACATGTGCAAAGCCTATTGTATAAGAGTGTGTTTTTCACTGGAAACAGTTCTTATCCTCAAATATCTTGAAATCTAGCAAGTGAGAAAAGAAGTGAGAAGACAACATGAATTTATTAGGACAATAATCCAAAGCGAATTACAACTGAAGGCCTGCTATTGTTCAAAGAAGGGAAAGCATGTAGCTGGGGCAAGGTTTCATGGAGAAGATGAAACCTAAAACTGGCTAAAAGAACAGTTACCTTCTTGTGCTAGGATAATTCTCACTTGCTATACCAATATTCTTTAAAATCTCAACTTAGTAATTAAACCACAGCCATTCATGGAGCTATGTTTAAAAATGTATCATTGCCATCTGAAAAAGGCTTATGGACAGCCAGGGAACTTGCCTTTACCATAATCCCCATAATCTAAACCCCATATTTCATGCTATATCATGACCTTCTGTTGGGCTTTCAAGACCCTCAAATTATTTGGCACACTTTTCCAAGATTAATATTTCTTAAACCTCAATTTAATCATCTCATTCCCTTATTCTTTTAGGATACTTATTTCTTTTCATTTCCAATCGAACTTGTCTCTCTGACCCCACTCTACCTATCCAATTTTATTTCCTGTAACTCTCCACCCAGCATCTTTTCCTGAATCCAGCATAGTTAAGAATACAAGCTCCAGAGCTCCCGTGCCTGGGTCTGAATGTTAGCTCTGCCACCTGTGAGCCACAAATTATGGACATGCTAGGTATTTCCCCTCAGTACCTTCTTTTTCTCATCTAGAAAATCAGGATAACAGTTCTACCTCAAAGTGTTCAATGAAGTATTAAATGAAATGATACTTAGTGCCCAGAAGCTAATTAGTACCCAATAAATGATACTTATTAATATATTTATCTGATGGTTTGCTTAGAAGGCATACTTTCACATTTCTTGATAATATCACACAGTTTTTCCTTTGAGAAGCTATGCCTTCCAAGATTCCATCTGCCCTTGATAGGTGACTGATGAAGAAGCTCTAGCATCCATATCATCCCTTGAGGTGGGCACTCAATTAAACAAAAAGAAAAGCTCACTGTCTCTCCTAGGAATTTGAGGATTGCTTCTAAGACAATCTGATGACAATACCCCAAGAATATTGTTCGTCAGTATCTGCTGTCAAGGTACTCAAGGCTATCCTTCCCAAAACAATTACCTGACTCTTCATTTCTGCGAGCTTCTCAGAATCCTAGCATTGATTTTCTCCTTTGCTTAAGTTTTCCTGAGTTGCTTTCAGATATTTTCAACCAACTAATTGATGTATTAAAATTCTCTCTCTGAAGAAAACACAATGGTCACCCTTT
Organism: Lepilemur ruficaudatus; assembly: GCA_963574885.1. Lineage (NCBI taxonomy): Eukaryota > Metazoa > Chordata > Mammalia > Primates > Lepilemuridae > Lepilemur > Lepilemur ruficaudatus. The sequence continues at coordinate 61,422 of CAUYRT010043083.1, read as the reverse complement.
CTGTAACACTCCTTGCACAAATAAGACACTTGAGTTTGCCTTCCACCTGCCATATCCACCTATCCCACAAGAGTCACTAATTTTCAACAATTATCCATGCCTTTATTGATCTCCTTCTTTGCTCTTCTTTGACATCTACCATCCCACTGTATTTACCTTTTCTTTACAAAATAGTGCTTTGTACCACATAGTGTGTGGTAGTGTGCTTACCTTGTCTCATTAATTGGCTCCTAAGCCCCTTAAAAACAAAACCTATGCCTTACGCATTGGCATAGGGTAAGGTATAGATAGAGGAGACACTGAGTATCTATTAGTTAGTTGATTCGTTAATCAGAGAAGTTCAGAAATTTTTCCTTTTCCTGTCACTCAAAGTCCTATATCGACACCTGTGTGAACTTCTTATTGACCTGCCCAGTCAGTTCTCTTTGATCTTCTTGATTATTCCAGAATTTTCCAAATATCTCGGTTCATTATTGGACTGGTCAATACGTATTTTTGAATGAGTGAATGTATGGTTTTCTCTATGGTTTTAAGAAATACAGAAAGAAATAATTTTCTGTGCCATGTGAACAGCACATATGGGTAGTGATTGGTTTTAGGCATTCGCTAGTTCCTCCCAAAATTAAACCTAATCAGAAAACAACAGCATCTCACAGACCTAGCAAGTTTCCATCCTCCATCTGGTCTGATAAGGAAATCAAGAAACATTAGTAGGTGGCAGTGGCTGAGGACAGACAGTACTATTAGTACTTTTGATATCTTCTTCCACTCTGAATATTCAGCCTTATTTATCCATCTGAATACAAAGGACTTCCAGGAATAATATTTGATTCTACAGAAAAGAATTTTTCTCTTTGTTTCCTGCAAGTCCTATCCCTAGAAATATTAATATATCTCAAATATCCTGGTTGATCTTTCTGAAATTTGATACCAGATCCTATAAGTATCATTTAAACCTAAGTAACATCAACCTTTAGAGTATGATCTTGTCTCACCATTTGTTTTATATCATGGTTACACAGAGACTCTTCTCTGTACTCAGTACATTTTGTGTCTAAGACACAAAATGCAAAAGATGCAAAAGTTTGGCTACTTTTTCATGCCAGCTGCAATCTAAGCAACTCTACTTGCCTGCCCACGTAGTTAGTCACTTAATGCCTGTTCCTTGATCCTTAGAAAAGTTGAGCTAAACCAACATAGCAGCCTTAATGAAATAGGAAAACAGATCCTGGTCAGGTAAATAATGAAGAAAAGGAATTGAGACCCTTTTGATAAGGAAAATAAAACATACTTTTTATACCCATGCTTCTAAAGAAAGGTCCTGACACAATATGAAGCCCTCCCAAACTCAAATCCTTTAATGGTTCCCCTCTGCCTAAAGCATAAAATCAAAGCTCCTTATTATTACATACAAATTCCTTCAATATGTGTCTCTTGCATAAATCTCCAACCTCATCTCTCATCCCTTCCCTCTTCAATACTACACAACCCTCTACCTTTCTTATATTATAAAGGTGTGGCCACAAACAGTCCTTTAAAGTGAAAGTCCTAAAAAACTTGAAGGAAAAAGAAAAGAGAAAGTATAATAATAATAATAAATATGAAGCCAGAAGGAAAGTAAACAGCAAAGAAAGAAAAAGCAAACTTTTTTATATTATCAGACTATATGCCATTACTTTATTCTAGATCTGCTGGGACCTTATCTAAGAGACAACTGGACTGGCAGTCTTCTCTGCAGCTACCCAAAATCCTACCAGGAAGACTAAGGGAAGGAGGATCACACCCAGAATCATGTTCCTTTTCTCTACTAAAAGGGAAACAGACCTGGCTGTGTACCATGCAATCTATTACACACATTATCAGTATAAATATACTAAAATCATGAGTACACCGATCAAACTGCTCTGTTTTGTAGGTTTGTTTTTTTGTCTCCTCAAGTTCTTTCCCTTAGTTTCTATTAGCATCTTCAATACATAGACTCTTAAACCTCAGGGCAGTTGATAAATTGTGGATTATATAACAAAACCCATTATCATTCATCACTGAATCCCCCATCAACCCAAGCCAGCCACCAGGGGAAGGAGATTTGCTGGGGCACACTCCATTATACCAATATTCCAATGGAAACCTTGGGGCTGGATAGTTCTATAAGCTCCTCCACTAAATAAATTTGGCCTGCTCAGTCCTCTGCCTCTTTTGTTATTAAAATGTCCCTCTAGACTACCATTCTGCCTGCTGTAATCCTTACTTCCAGCTCTCTTATCCTTTACACAAAGCCCTGACTCCCACTACTTTTGCCCACATTTTCATCCTTAATCAGCTCTGCTCTCATCCACTCTCAGGGCTGGAGAGAAGGATGAGTACTTCCCCAGTTCCCACCATTGTTGCTTTGACACCACTCTTCCTCTACTTCCATGAAAAACACTCTCTTCTTTTGGAGTTCATGGCTTTCACTAATCCCCTTCCCCTTCTAGGCCTATGGGTGATACACTTGCACTTCTTTAATGAGTCAGAAGTCTAGCTCACAGGTTTCTCAAGGATCCCCCCAACATTCTCAGGGATTCCCCCTCCATGTTCCTGACATTTGTTCCAATACAACCTCGTGGTTACCTTGTCTCTGCTCACTCCATGATTCTATCCTGGCATCCTCTTCATCCATCCAACTTTGCAATAACAGACTTACAATTTCTCCAACTTGCTCTGAAAGCTGAAAACTTCCTGTCTATCGTAGACTATCTGTCTGTTTCATACACTTCATCTCTTCACTCCTACTTTTTATTCTTATGGTGACTTCTAGTCTTCAATCTTCCCAATCCATTTTTCATCAACATGACTCCTATGATGGGTTCACTTACTTTCCTACTCCTCTGTGTGCCAGAGCCGATGTTTTCAACAATGCTTTTGTGGTCACTCTAGCTGTCTTACCCTCCTGACTGCTGGCCACATCAATTCTCCAGGTTCAATCTCCCCACATCTGTTCCCTCTATTCCTGTTGCTGGGTTCTTAAAACTTGTAGAAAGGTGCAAAAGAGTGTTGCTCTTTCCCCTACAGACACAAACCATTAAATATCAAGTAGCCCTTGGCTGCCGTGTAGAAACTTTTTTGTTCTCTTGTTACAGATTCTGCTCTCCCGTAATTGAAAAATCACTTGCAATAAGCTCTGCATATATATATTTTCTTATCCCTTCCCTTAACTAGCACTCTGAAAAGCATAGTCTACAATCACTATGCCCATTTCTTCACTCTATACTCACTCCTTGATAGAACCTATTGGCTCTGTTCCTACCACACTGATAAAATTTCTGGAGGTTCATCAATTTTTTTATTTTTTTTATTTTTTAAGTTCTCTAACTCCTTGGCTCTAATAAACTCCTGACCTGGCCATGTAACCTGCTGATACCACTACAGACCTGACTGGGTAACTCAAAACTGGCTCAAGCATATCTCCCATGCAGTCGAGGTGAGCTGGATGTCATAGTCCCAAGACAGGCAACCACGTGGCATCAGACCACCAGCCAACCCAGGCCCACCCAGCTATCACCTATTTCCAGCAGCCAATCAACAATACTCAGGGACTGCTTGCCTAATAGAGAAGAGACAATTCCTCGTCCTTCTGTTTGTTAAGAACCATCCCATTTCTCCTCCCCTGTACCAGATTCCTCAGCATCAGCACTGAATTCAGTTCTCTGTTTTGGTAGCAAAACTTTGTCTCTCAGTACGCACTCTCTTTTTTTATGTTTATTTTATTTTTATTTTAGTATATTATGGGAGTACAAATGTTTAGGTTACATATATTGCCTTTGCTCCACCTGAGTCAGAGCTTCAGGCGTGTCCATCCCCTAGATGTTGCACACTGCACACATTAGGTGTGAATATACTCATCCCCTCCTCCCCCCTCCCACCTGTCTGACACCTGATGAATGTTATTACTATATGTGCACTTAAGTACTGATCAGTTAACACCAATTTGATTGTGAGTACATGTGGTGCTTGTTTTTCCATTCTTGGGATACTTCACTTAGTAGAATGGGCTCCAGCTCTATCCAGGATAACGTAAGAGGTGCTAGATCACCATTGTTTTTTGTGGCTGAGTAGAACTCCATGGTATACATATATCACATTTTCTTAATTCACTCATGTATTGATGAGCATTTGGGTTGTTTCCACATCTTTGCTATTGTGAATTGTGCTGCTATAAACATTCGAGTGCACATGTCTTTTTTATAGAATGTCTTTTTTTCCTTTGGGTAGATGCCCAGTAATGGAATTGCTGGATCAAATGGGAGTTCTACTTGTATCTCTTTAAGGTGTCTTCATATTACTTTCCACAGAGGTTGTACTAGTTTGCAGTCCCACCAGCAGTGCCTCAACTCTCTTTAGCAACTCTTTTCACCTACATCTTCCTGCAGAGTTCCTTAAAAGTGATGATATCAGTGTTATAATATTTGTTATTCATATTTCAATATTGGTCAAAATTACTTCTCATGAATTTGCATGCCCCACATATTAGCCTAACCAATAGGTTTTGGAAACCCTTGACATTGTGATCTCTCTGAAGGGAATTCACTCAGTGGAATTTCACTGAGTACCTACCATTTTCTACATATAATATGAACTACTGATCTTAATAAAGATAAGTAAGACAAGGTGCCTACCATGTCTTTGAGGCCATGGTGCCTCAAAGAGTTCACAATCTACAGGAGCAAAGCAGCCAGCAAGAAAGGAATGTGAACAGCAGGAAAAATGGCTATGAGAGATAAATGCACAAATTATTCTAAGAGTAGAGAGGAGGAGGATGACTAACTCTTCCTGGAGTAGGCAGGAAGCTTCCACTTATATTTCTAAATAGATTGTAATCCAACTATTTTATTATTATTTATTTTTATTTCTCTGTTGGCCATTATTGCATTTGTAATGCAATCTAACCAGAATTCTAATGACAACAGGACTCCTATTACTAACATGATTTTTTAAAAATTAGAATATATGCTTAGTACATTAACCCACACTTTCCTCATTCTCTTATCAAAAGGAGACCTAATTTTGTTTTCAATAGAAAATCACACAGAACAATAGTCACATGTTTTAAGTGTGGGTTATGTGTGTGTGTGTGTGTGTGTGTGTGTATAGCTCATCACTAGAAAAATGAGCATCAGAAATGTGCATTGTATGTATGTGCCTGTGTTTTTTTCTGGATGTGGGTATACATACATATATACCACCACTGTAAATTTTGTGTATCCCTCCTATTGTAGTCAGTCCACATAATAAAGGCAAAATAAATGTTTAGGACACCTGCAGTAGTTTTTTTGTCCAGCATCCTTTTTCTAGAAATCCCTTCTTTTTGTAACACATACTCCCATCTACAAGGTTGACGCGGAAGATGCCATGCTCCTGTCATAGGATGCCCCATGTGCACTCTACACACAGCAGCCAGGGGTGATCATATGACTCAAACCAAGGCAATTAATTCACTCCCTATGAGCCTGGGAATTGATAAAGGTCACTTTCTCTCTTGGTGTCTGACAGCAATATGCAAAACTTGGGAATTTTTGGCAGCCATATTCCATCATGTGAGCAAAAGATAAGAGGAAAACTGTCGACTCTAAGATAGTAAAATAAGCAGAAGTATTGACAAAGACTTGAAACAGGATTCCTGAGTTCCTCACAATGCTCCAAGTCCCAACTCCATCCCTAATCTAGGATTCCTTGATACAGCCCAATCTCTTTCTAATAAATTTTCCTTTTTGCTTTAACTTAAATTGAGTTTTTCTTACCTGCTAATAAAAGAATGCTAACTAATAAGATTCTGTATAACCATTTAGGATGGAACGAACAGATCACTTGGGCAGTGAAGATCACACCTCCAAGAGATTGTCCAGGGAAAATGAAAACCCTCATTGCTTGTGATAACCAATTTAAAATACACAGTGAATGTGGAGAAGGGAAATGATAGAGCTGTCATTACCTTAGACATTAAAGTCATTCTTGACTCTTTATTCTTCTGCTTCCCCAATGCTTTCTCCTTCTTCTCTTTTGTCCCTCACCAAGTCCCACCACTTCTTCCCTTAAAATGCCTTTCATGTCTAAACTATTCTATCCATTTCTATTATAACTACTCTAGTCTAGGGTTCCATAGCTAAATGGACCTCCTGCTTCCAATTCTCTCTTGTCCACATGTTTTGCATGCTTTCCCAGGCAGATTATCAAAATTACACATATCATGTCTCCAGCTTTTAAATTTCCAGTGGCTCTTATTGTTAACTAAAGTCTTGAAATTTACCTAGCACCAAGCTCTTCCGTGATGTAGTTTCCGTCTACCTCTTGAACTTATATACCACTACTTCCTTATATGATATCTGACTATATCATCATTTTAATTCTCATTATCAGATCAGATACTATGTATCAGGCACTGGGCTTATGAATTTACAGACAAAATTTCCTATAGCACTTATTACAACTATGGTGGTTTTTAAATGGGTGTATAAATTCTTTGAACATACTCCCATTGAAAGATGGGGTCTATGTCCCCTTTTCTAGAATCTGACTAACCTAAGTGATTAGCTTGTAACTAAGAGAATGCACCAAAAGTGCCACTGTTTAAATTCTTAGGCTAAGTCAGAAAGGGTAACACAGTCTCTGCCTTGCTAAATAGAAGGAAAAAAAAATGGAAACTAATACAATCCATGTAATTATTTATAATGGATTGAACAGCAGTGTAAACCTGTTGGTTATACTCATCCTTGAAGGTCTGAATCACCAAGTAACAAATTCAACATGAGGCCATGATGCTGCAAGGAAGCTCAGACCACAGGAGAGACCACTAGCAGATGCCCCTGATGAGAGCCCCCACTGAGGTCCCATACAACAGCCAACATCGAGTAAAGCCACTTAGTAAGATACTGTCAGATGATTCTGGCCCCTAGCTGTCAAGACAGCCCCAGTCGACAAGGCTCTCCAGCTGAGGCTTCAGACATGTGATGCAGGAATGAGTCATTCCCTGCTCTGTACTGTCCAAATGCTTGACACAGAGAATCCGTGAACATAACAAATGGTTATTTTTTATTGCTAAGTTTTCAGATGATTTTTATTCAGCAATATTGATTGGAACCAATTTTGGTATCTGGAAGTAGGACACTGCCATAATGAAAGTTGAGAAACATGTGGCACTGGCTTTGGGACTAGACTGTGAACAAAAACTGAAGGAGCCTTGAGGGGATTATTAGCAGAAGCCTATGGGCCTTGAGGAGGCTGCTGGTGAGAGCTTGAAGGATAGTAAGGCAAATGTTCTTGAAAGCTGAAGGAAAGGGACCTTTGTTATACAGTGGAAGAAAGTTTGGCAACCCTGTTACCTGTAGTACCATGGAAAATGGGAAATATAACTCCTGAACTATATATTCCAGCTAAAGATATTTCCAGGCAGAACATTGAAAGTGCCACCTGGCTTCTTCTCACTGGCCATAAAAATTAAAAAGAGAAGAGATGAGGTTAAGATTAAACTGTCCAGTTTTCAAGCACATTTAGAGGAAGTATAAAAGAGTCTGGACTTGCAGGATTTGAAATTAAAACACTTTCTCCTTTCCAGCCTCTCCAGATGGCAAAAGATTCTCAAAGTAAGAAACAGGTTCGGGAAAAAAAATGACAGGTCACTGTCAGGAAAACATCATCTAAAGATGATGCCAAGGGTGAGACTTTGTTAAGATCTCAGAAACTCTTAAAGCACTGCCCACAACCTCTTCAAAAAGACAAAAGGCTTTATAAAGATCTTAAGGACATGCCTCATAAAGCCTTTCCATTAAATAATAGAGCATCTAAGAGTCTTTATTCCACAAAGTCTCAAAGTAGACAAAGGTTCATTCTAAAGAGATCTGTGGGTATAGTTTTGTCTAATGAAATGGATATAACTTGATACATAAAAAGCCAACAGTTTTTTACATATGTATACCTGCTGGGACTTAAAGTAATAGCCAATACAAAAGAAAAAATAGACCTTTGGATCCCAATATTTTACTGGTAGGAAGCAAGATGAGGTTATTTGATTCAATTGCAAACACAAACTACAGTCAACCCTTGGTGTCTGTGGGGATTCATTCCACGACCGCCTGCGGATACCAAAATTCAAGAATGCTCAGGTCCCTGATATAAAATGACATAGTATTTGCATATAATCTAGGCACATCCTCCTGTATACTTTAAATAAGCTCTAGATTACTTATACCACCTAATATGATGTACATACTAGGTAAAGATTTGTTATACCTCATTGTTTAGGGAATAAGGAATAAAAATAAAGGTCTGGTACATGTTCAGTACAGACACAATTTTTTTTCAACTATTTTCAATCCACAGTTGGTTGAATCTACAGGTGTGGAAGCCATGGATAAGAAAAGCTGATTGTATTTTTATTTAATTTTTATTATTTAATTGCAAACACAAACTACATTTTAATTAAAAAGGAAAGAATGCCTTAGAAGGCAAAATTAAGAACCCAAAGGATGGGGCCAAATATCAAAAAGAACAACCCACAGGCAATAGCACTGATGCATAATTAAGGAATTGGTAACATGTGCCCAGTTGGATTTCAGAATCGCTGTGGGCCAGTGACTACTCTATTTTCCCATTTTCTCCATTCTTGAATCAAAATGGCTTTTGCAGTAATCATGTTCCTATCTCACCATTGTCTGAGGAGGAGAGAAAAAGGAGGTAGATAACTTGTCTTTATAGTTAACGGTCTTTATAGTTAAGTTGTCTTTACAGTTGACCAGTCTTCAGAGCGAGAGAGACCATGACCAAGAAACCAAATCCAAGTCATCTCATCTGTGCCTGCGCCTGAATCAGATGGTGATGTCCTGGACCTCAAACTGGAGCCTGATGTTGTAATAGAATAAGACCCATTGGCAAGTGCATACTGTATGTGGGATGAAGGTAAATAATTTGTAGGCAGACAGCAGAACATGTTGATTTTAAAACAGGTCCATAAATTCTTTGACACTTCTTCCATCAAGAGCTGGGCTTCATGCCCACTTTTGTTGAATCAAGACTAACATTAGTGACTTACTTGTAACCAGTAGAACATAGAAGTGATGCTGTGTGACTTCTGAAGATAAGTCAAAAGAGGCCATATAGTTTCCATGGTTCTTTTGGGACACTCACCTTTGGAGCTCTGAACTACTCATTTAAGACATCCAACTACCCTAAGGCCACCATGCTTTAAGCAAGCCCAGGACACATGAAGAAGCCACACACAGATGCTACGGCTGAAAGACTCAGATCACTTCCCAGAAGATTGAAAGTGCAACCACTAGACAAAGACGGTTTCAAATGACTCTGCCCACAGACGTCAAGTTACCCCCAATCACCATGCCTCCCCAACTGAGGCCCCAGACATCACTGAGCAGAGACAAGGTACCCCCACTGTGCCCTTCCAAATTCCTGACCCACAGAAACTTTGACCATAATAAAATGGTTGCCTTATGCTACTAGGCTCTGGAGTAGTTTGTTATGACATCATAGTAACCAGAACAGTATCGTAAAGAAAGAATTCATACTTTCAATTTTCAAACAAGGAAACCAGGATAAAGAGAGGTTAAGTAATTAACCAAGGTCACAGAGAAGCAAAGCAAAGCAAACATTCTGAAACAGACCTGCCTGATTCTAAAATTGACATTTATAGTGATAATACTACACTATATTCTGTACAGATATCCCTGCCTCTGTCTTTTCTTATTCACATTTCCCTGGCCAAGGATTACATGCACACATTATCTGCTTCTCTAAGACCAAACCATCATTCAGAACTATACTAAATCCTATCTCTTCCATGAATCACATCCTTAGACTTCAACCCTCAGCAATTACTCCCTCTTTTAACTAGTCTTGAACTTATTTTCTATGACTTTCAATTGACAATTACTGAATACTAGTGTAACTAATGCACAGTTAGTGAATTCATTGCCTTTTTTATGCACAGTTTTCGGCTACCCTCCTGAATTATGCTCCTAAACTAGGGTTGAATATTAAATGTCTATAGGATTGAAACAGATAATATACATCAGTGAAGTGGACTAGTTGTAAAAAAACAAAACTAGTTGTAAAGATTAAATTACACTGGGAAGCAAATGCTCCATGTAAATGAGTCACCACCACCCAGCTCTAGCACATTGATTTTCTTCATAGCATATATCACCACCTAACGTATTATATATTTATTTGTTTGTGTCTCTCTCACCTCATTAGAATGTAAGCTCCCTGAGAGCAGGAACTTTTTCTGCTTTGTTTGCTGCTATATCACTAAACCCTAGAACAATACCTGACATTGGGCCAACAGACATCTGTTAAAGGAATAAATGAGTGAACAAATATTGTCAAGCAGGAATGTGGGCCCAGTAGTACAAGATCTTTCAATTTTTCAAGAGAAGCTACAAATAAATTATTTTAGGTGTAATCTCCCAATTTCTAAATGTTGACAACTAAACACTCAGTCATTTGGGGGATGGGTAAAAAAAAAACACATCTGCAGCCTTGGATTCATCGCGAAGGCTGTATTTGCGATCTCTGTGCTAGAGAGATCTTAGACATTTTTTATCTTTCTCATTACTTAGAATATGCTTTGCAAAGTGTAGGTAGCTTGATAAGCAAATAATGATGGTGATGATGATGTCTCAAATATTCACACTTAGGGCACAGCTACAATTCAGCTGTGTATTATTAGTATGCTACTCAGGTTCCTCTCTCATATTTTAAAGAAAATTGATTGAGCTTCTGTTCTAAAATGACCACCTGGACTTCACATGGCCATCTCACATTCAAGATTCTAAAGCTAAACTTCCACTCCTTCCGGCTGTTAAGCGTTGAGAAGTGCCATTCCCATATGCTCCCAGTAATCAAGGGGAACGACAGTAAAAGGAAAATAGATTGGATTTCAAAGGAGTGACAAAGAGTCAAATTTTAAACTACATTTCCACAGCTGATAAATAAGAGCTGCCAATGGCAATTTTGTTTTCCTTTTTACTGATTTTTAGATTATGTAATCTAAAAGTATATTTCAGTTGACCTTTCAGTGTTCTCTGGTAGCATTTTTTATCTTTTCTACATAAAAGTTATTAAGTAGGAATTTTGAAATGTTTACTAATTACTTAGAGATTCTTAACTCTGATTTTAAAAAAAAGAGTCACAGCTAAATAACCAGAGTGTATCTGGCTTTAAACGTGGGTCACTTAGCAACAAGCGTAAGTGTGTAGGGCTGAGAACACTTTTAAGATACTTTAAAGAAAACGCACTAGAAAAAAGCATTTCCAGTGTACCCTATGCTAGCTGACCCACAGCAAGTCAATCATCACCCTTTGAAGATGCAGAAGGAAATGAGATGTCTTCATGTCCCTTTTCTGTGTTTGGTCCAATGAGTACAGCCTTGAAATGCCCACGGAAGACATCAACAAACATCAGAAGAATTCAACATATCAAATGATTGTAAGTCCAAAAGAGTAAAATGCCTACTAACCTTTTATAGTCCATATTAGGACATTATTTTTATGATTGTACAGATGAATTCACTATATGCAGTTCTTCAATAATGGCATTAGTTTTGTATGCTGGCAGATGGTATTTTTAAAACAAGTTCCACAATGATTTAAATTAAAAGTAACAGTGAAGAAAAATTTTTTAGCGAAAACCATTTTTCAAAATTTAGGTTATTACAGAGCTATGAACTTCCTACAGATTAAAAATAGATTTCTATTTACCTATTTATTATGTTCAAGCACCATTGAATACAACAGCCATTGGATGGGGAGAATTACAACCTGAATTCTCACAAGTTAAATGATGAAACACAAGTTTTCTAGGGCACAGGAGGAAAAGCTCAAAATCAACAGAGGTTTGACTTACAGCTCAATCATTTGCTTAATTTTTGACCCTGCGTAAGTTACTGAATCTCTTTAAACCTCAATTTACTTTACTAATTTGGAAAAAGCAGAACCATAATACCTTATCTTAAGGTTAATATGAAAACTAAAATAAATGCACATATGTCATGTAGGCCATTGAGACGAGGAAGAAATTGTTAATGCAACATGGCATAGTCTAGCTAATACAATGCAATCACATGTAAAAAAAATGCCTGGGAAATCATGCTATCACAATTGATGGTGATCAAAGAGAATCCAATTGATCTTTATAATAAATTTAGTGTAGACAATGCTCCTTCTATCTCACCTTTTCTAAGAAAATAAAATAAAATAAAAATAAGTTGTAGAATATTATTTATAACATAAAATCATTTACGGAATTTTAAAGCATGGTATGCATTGTGTGTGTGTGTATGTGTGTGTGTATATATATATATATGTGTGTATACACACACGCACCTTAATAATTGTATCATAACATGCATGGAAATAGCAAACACCAAATTCAGGTCAGTGGTGATTTCTAAGGTAGGGGGCGAGGCAATGAGATCAGGAAAGTTTACACAGAGGGCTTCAACTCTATCCAATATGTTTGACTTTCTTAACAGGAAAATTAGACTAGAAGAAAAATGGTAAAATATTTAGTTGTATAGATCTGGCTAGTAGTTTACTACATTATTATTCATCACATTTTCTGTACATTTGAAATATTTCACAATACAAAGCAGCAGCCTTCCCAGTCACACAATACAAACAGGCAATTTCTCCAAACAGACGACAGCTGTTCTAGAGACGCCCTGGAGTGGGGGTAAAGATAAGCAGGAGCAGGGATGATGGGAGAGGGGGGTGTAGGTGGTTAAAGGAATAAGAGGGCTAGGTATAGAAGAGAGGTTCCTCTCTGGAGTCTTGAAAGCAGGAAAATACCTTGCCCCCCTCCCCAAGAATTAAGAATTCAGCTATATAAGGTGTGACAAGGTTAGAAATGATTCATTATTAACCCAGAAATCAGGTCACTTTATAGAGTGTACATTATCCAAAAACATCATTAAGCTGAAAATACTTACTACAACCCCACTCTTGGTGGCAGTTTCTCTGTATGTGAAGTTGCAAATTGCCCAGGCTAAATAATATGTGGACATGAGAGGGGTCTGTGAAAAGTGATCCGTAACCCATCCGTCTTCCTCAAACACAGAAGTTTCCACTGGCATATTAGATAAAGATAAATAGGTTGCTTGATGCTTGATGCTGATTTTGAAAGTAGCCTTGTAGATTGGCTCATCAAAACAAGGAAATGCCTTTCTGGCATGTGTAGGCGAAAACTGAGTAACACCAAGGAATCTGGAAAAAAGAAAATGACATTCTCAATTACATTTATGGCTTGAGTTAAGTTGTGGCCACATTACATGCTTCTGCTGATAAAATAATATATTTTGCCAAATTGCAATATACCTTTTTTCTGAGCCAAACTTAAGTGCATGAATAGCATGAAAGCACAATTCACATATAATATACCTCCCCAACAATAAAAGTTCTTAAGGGAAGTTTTTGTCTCAATTAAAATAAATTCTCTAAACCCAGAGCAGTGCTTGTTAGATGAAACATTACACTCTACAGAAAAACAACTCATTGGCGTCCCTTTGGCAAAAACTTGAAAATTATGAGTCTCCTTGTTGCTGTGCTTCCCTTTCTTCCATGAAGCTGTACAACATGTAGAGACAATGAAGCCAAAAATTCAAAAGTTGTCCTCAGATACATGTAGAAGACAAACCGTCACTTGGAAAATATCTGTGCCATCAAATTTCAAGAAGGCATAGCCTGGCTTTGTATAGAAAAAGGAGTTTGAAACCTGATAAATCTTGGCCTGAATTCTGGCTCTACAACTTTCTTAGCCATGTCATCTTGGCCAATTACTAAACTTTCCTAAAGTATAGTCATTCACTGCTGAAAAAGGAAATAATCAAGTCTAACTCAAGAAGTATTGTAAGGCTTAGAGGAATAAAAAGGATGTGAAGCACCTGTCACTGTGAACAGCATGGAGCAGTCAGGAAACGGCAGTTGCTGATTCCCAATATTTCAACCTTTCTGGAGCACAGGAACACAAGTATATACTGAGCAGTCTAAAGGCCAGTGGTCTTTACTCATAATATATATGTATTTTATATTAATACGTTAATATAATAAATATCTATATAATAAAAATGTCAGTATGCATGTACATATATGCGTATTGAACTCAAGCTTTCAAATCAATTATTAAAATTCTAACTAGAAGCAACCTCTACATTCTTTGATGGTTTATGATGACAAATGAAGACGCTCAAGTTAAGTACTTTAAGAAAGACACTCTTCTAAATAAGAAAACATTCCTGCAGTTAATGAAACTTTTTAAATAATACTAGCTACAAAACTTGACATAAGGCAAGTTAGCACTGGACCCTTCGTAGAACATCACTGAGTTCTGAAGCAATATTTTAAAAGGCTCTTTCTTCCGTAAGCAGTTCCACCACCACCCCTCTTCTCCACATATATAGACACACACATATGTGTGTGTGTGTGTGCGTGTGTCTGCATATCAGGGCTGTCTGGAAAGTATCCAGCCATGTAACTGTTCTTGTTATATTAACAATGGCTAGATACTTTCCAGACAGCCCTTGTATATATATATTAATCTAACATGGCACACGTTCCTTCTGAGCCTGAACTTGCCCTCAAAATTATTCTCAGCACAGCACTTCAGGCTGCGGCTAACAATCGATACAGGTTGACATGTATATGGAATCTTATTGGCTATACATGGCTCAAACCATGAGGAATAAACATTTACACTATTTGAAAATTATGAAACTTACATTTACAATAAAGGCCTACCTTTTATTCATTCATTTTTTATTTCAGAATATTACAGGGGTACAAATGTTTAGGTTACATATATTGCCTTTGCTCCGCCCAAGTCAGAGTTACAAGAATGCCCACCCCCAGATGGTGCACACCACCCCCATTAGATGTGTATATAACCATCCCCTCCTCCCCGCTCCCACCTGCCTGACACCCGATGAATGTTACTACTAAATGTGCACATAAGTGTTGATCAGTTAATACCAATTTGATGGTGAGTACATGTGATGCTTATTTTTCCATTCCTATGATACTTCACTTAGTAGAATGGGCTCCAACTCTATCCAGGATAATATAAGAGGTAATAGTTCACCATTGTTTTTTGTAGCTGAGTAGTACTCCATGGTATACATATACCATGAAGGCCTACTTTTTAAAACTTAGTTTTGAAATGGAAAAAAATAAGACATTTTAAAGATTAATTGTAAAATTACTCTCACAGAGAGGGTTTTCGAGAGTTATCTTGGAAGCACCGACTGCTATACACCAGGCTTGGTTAAGTCACTTAACTGCCTGAGCCTGTTTTTTTCATCAGTAAGAAGGAAAATAATAATGTTTTCTATGATTTCCTTACAAAACTGCCAAAATGATAAAATGAGATAATATATGGGAAAGAAGTTTCAACTATAAATCTTCATACAAATATAAGGTTAAAGTTGGAAGCAATATTAAAAACAAATTGTCCTGCTCTTGAAACTCCTAAAATGAAAAAATAGATCTGGTAGATTAAGTGATTTGTCTGAAGTTACACAGACAATTAGCACAAAACTGGGTCTAGAACTCACATCTAATGAATTATATTTCAAAACAGTAAAATTATTTTTCCCCATAATTTATAAACAATGTCATAACTCAACTATAGGTAACAAAGATTCTTTTTTCCAAATTTGCCAGCAAATATCATGGTAATCCTTTTTTTTACTATTTTCTGCTTATAGTAATACAGTTTCTGTTTAATAAAATTTCAGTACCTTTTAGTTAAAATGCACCCATTTACAATTGTGTCTTCCTGTGCTTTTATCTTATATAATGCTCATGAGTCTTATCTTTCAACTTATCAATTAAAATGTCCACTGAGCTTAATATTTCTTTACTGAGGTTATTTAAAAGAGACCCATGGTATTTTATATATAAGGAAAAGGATTCCGTTTTTTAACTTTGAAGTATTTGAGAACTCCAATTCCAATCATTGAATGAATAAATATTATCTGCTATGTGTGACCCTTACACTGTACAGGTTGAGAATTTCTTATCCAAAATTCTTGGAACCAAAAGTGCTTCAGATTTCAAATTTTTTTTGATTTTGGAATGTTTGCATTATGTACTTACAGATTGATCATCCACAATTTGAAAGTCCAAAATCCAAAATGCTCCGATGACCATTTCCTTTGAGCATCATGTTGGCACTTAAAAAGTTTTAGATTTTGGAACATTTTGGATTTCAGATTTTCAAATTAGGGATACTCAACCTGTGTTAGATACCTAGTAGGATTTTTTTTAAAGACATAACCATTTTTTTCCTTAAGGTCTTTGCAATCTAACTAAAATATACACATACATTTTTCCATGAAATGTATACGTTATATATTGTTCATAGAAGATGGAAAGGCAACTGATAATACTAGAGAATAAGTTCTACAAAAGTTCCACAGAGAGGTTATAATTAGAATATATTAGTCTTTAAGTAAAAATCAAAGATGTCTTTGATATTAAGCAATTAATGGGTAGAAATTTATTAGATGTAGAAGATGTAAATAATTCTGAGCTAATGAGAAATTAATAAAATAAATAATTTGCAGATGAAAAATATCATGCAGTTTCTTTTTCCCTTACCTAGTATATGTTAGGGAAGGTAGCAATTTACATCACTGATCCTCACGGTTGAAAAGAACTATAAAGATCACCTAGTGAATTTTTCTGCAATTAATATTCTTAATGAATTCATGCACACAGTATATATCTATGCACAGAGGGCTACCATATATTCTGATAACGTCTAAATGAGGAAATACCAATTTCACAGTCTGGCACCTGAGGATGATTGCAACTGCATTTCAATTCAGTATTTAGAAAATCAAAAGATGTCCCTTGGTAAAGAAGAGCAGTTGAAGTAGACTACATTTAAGGTCTTTTCCAAGCTTGAGATCCTATAACTGAACAAAAATTAGAAGTAAAATATTCCCCAAATTTCAAAGGTTCTTTGAAAAGGTTAAATTACAGTAGTGCTAAATACTTTTTTACTACAAGTTCTACAATGCATTTGCTTCTCTTAATTATTTATTTTTGAGCATTCAATACTGGGGAGAAAAAGATAAATATAAATGCTTCCTTCCTGCAAAGAGTTTCCACACTAATAAATTAAACATATACCTAAACAGGCATGATACAAAAAGCCATGACAAAGAGGGAAAATGTATAAAGAAATTGCATTCTCCTAAAGCAGGATTTCTCAACCTTGGCACCACTGACATTTTAAGCTGGCTAATTATTTGTTGTAGGGGGCTGTCCTTTGCACTGTAGGATCTTTAGCGGTATCCCTGGTCTCTACCACTAGGTGCCAGTAGAATTTCCTCTCCCCAGTTGAGATGATCAAACATGCTCCCAGACATCTCCATTGCAGATGAATGACCCTTAATTGCTCCAGTTGAGAACCACCAGCCTAAAAACTCAAAAAAAGGTTTTATGGAGGAGGAATCAAAGAATTGATCTTGAAACCTGGACAGAAGCTTAAAGATCAGAGGTGGATGGAGAAGTGAGAGAGTTGACTATGGTTGCACAGAAATAAGCCTTCAAAAAACTTTGACACACATTTTAAGTTAGTTCTCTGCTGTCTTGCACATTCTGGTTATTTCAGAGCTCAATATTTCATGTTCCTCTCTAACACCTCTCTCACCCTTGATACTCTTCTTTCTAACAAAGAGAGCCAGTTTCAGGTCAGTGCCTTCGATAGACAACAGTGTCTATAAAATTTCAAAAATATAGTTTGGTCTTCACTGCATATATTTTATGGTTGCCTTCAACTGATGAAAGTGAGACTTCTTTTCTGCTTACTGTCATTAAAAACATCAAATGTGCCTACAGAAAGAGTGATTTAGAGAAGAAAATAAAGAGTTTGGAGTGAATTTAAGGTGAGTTTCAGGTGATAGTAGGGCAGTAGGTATAAGAAATACAAAAAAATTTTAAAACAGAACACATTTTAAAATATAGTATGGATATGAAATACATATATGTAAACACAGCAAAAAGTAAAACAAAACACCAGGAGGCAAAGGTAATGGAAAAAAGCATTTTGTTGTCTTTCTCCTGCTTTCTTAAACAAAATCATTTTTATCTTTTAATGAATCTATTACCATAAAAAATTCCACTTCCAGAAGTGACATTCTGAAGTGTCAGTCCAAGAATGTCACTTTAGCATAGCTAGAAAAATGTTAATAATATACATGTATTTTAATTCTCTCCTATCTAAAATAAATTACTTGATTTTCTTAACAACTTGTCTATTTGACATTTGGGTTGAGCTAAGAAGGAAGGCTTACAGCTCTGTGTTGTCTCTGAAGGATATAGAGAATTGATTTCTTCTTATTTCTGCGGAAGTTCACTAGGCAAGCTACTTGTGTCAAGTCATTATGATAACATTCAGCAGAAGTAATGCATTAATGTTGGTTGATACTGCCAACAAATTACAGTATGTGATACAGAACAATTTCTGCTCCATTATTTTTGGTTTGCTTTCCATAAAGGTAAGATATGCATAGGAAATGAACATTTGCATAACACCATTAGTTTCAGATTGATTCATGACTTTTCACTGTGGAATCCACCAAAACCAAAAGAACCTCACAAATGGCATGGAAGGTTTGAGAGGTTTCCATTTTGGCCACATCTATGTATACCACATGTACAACACAGTGAAAAATGATCTTTGTACTTACTTCCATAGCAATTGCAATTTATCTCGTATTGCAATAGTTTAAGATTGATAATGAAAACTCCCAAGATCGAAAAAAAGTTCCAATGGACCATCTAGTTACTATTCAACTGATTGCAGTAAACGGACTGTTACAAGGTCATGGAAGTTACACATGTCCCATTTAAAGTTAAGGTTGTTCATCAAAATGCAAATTGTTACTCGATGACAAAATGTTTTAAGCCAAAATGGGTCGTTGCTTAGACTGTGTGTTTTTATGCACTTCAATGACTCATTAAACCTCTGCTATTTCAGAAGACAAGTGCTCCTGCTGAATATTCAATACTATAAGCAAGCGTGTAGTCTATTTTTTTTAAATAATCATTGGAGTAAACTAAAAACATAATGCAATAATGCCAGCAATATGTATGTAGGAAGTGGTGCATATGTGAATAATTGTGTTATAAAAACAGAACATAATATTCATAATTGTTTTCCCATTTATGTACTAAATACTCTTACCAAAAATGAGTACTGATTATTTCATCATCAATGATGAAGAATATTATAAATGCACTAAAATTACTTTCCCAGGTCATAATATTAGGTTTTCATAAAAATAAATAAAATTAGTGTCTGAGATTCTTTTTTTTTTTTCTTGGAAAGAGGCAAAGCATTATGTAAGTATTATAAAGTACTGCTACTGTCAAATTCACATAAAGTCTTGGGAATAACATCTAATGGCTCATATGCCTTTCCCTTGGTACTTAGGGTTTTTCTACTTGCTGTACTGGCACCCTCCTGGCACCCTTCACTGCTAGCAGAGAGCAGTGCTGTAATCAGAGAGTTGTGTGTTTCTTTTGTGTCCCTGAGTCTTTTTGCTCCTTCATCCTTCTCCATCTCACAGGGTCTGATCCAAACTTAAGGTTTCTCTGGCTGTGAAACACCAGACTTTCTGTTCTCTCTCTTCTTCATGGTAACAGGGCTCTGCTTCTTCCTTCCCCCTTTCCTCCCCCACTTCCCTGTTTTTAAACCTCTGCTTGCGGTACAAAACAAAGGGCAGCCAAAGGAATATTCACAATGACCATTTCTCCGCTGTTTGCCAGCAAGGAGAAACATGGGTAAAGCAAGAACATGGGTCCTACCTGACCTTGTACTAGCCCAAATGGTAGATATCTAGCCATGGAATGATACAATAATATTTAATACCCACAGAGGTGCTTACCAATTGTTAGACACTGTTCTGAGTGCTTTATTACTCAAGTAATCCTCACAACAACCCGATACAACAGAATATCATTATCCCCACTTTCCAGATGAGGACACCTAGCCTCACTCATTAGAATGACTAAATTAGGAAATCTGATTTCAGAAAAAAACAGAAAAATTAGGAAATCTGGCCAAAGTCATAATGCTAAAAAGTGGTGGAGTCCCTGCTTAGGAGGAAGAGAATGAACACACTAAACACACACACACTTTTCTATCCAGCAATGCAACCAAAATAGACTCGAACCCATTCTTAAAAGAGATAAAAAGTAACCAACAATGATAATTTTAAAACTTTTTTCTCTATCCATCCATTTTGTTTGTTTGTTTTGAGTTGTGCACTCATGAGAAAAGATCTGAATAATTAAACTAAAACTTCATTCTGCAAGTCAACATAGATGTGCCCTGGGAGGAATCAGTTCACCCCATCCCAGCATAACTGGGGCCAGAGCTCCTTAAATGTCAGGCTTAGGCAGCCTTCGGAGGATTGGAGGCAGGGAGAGCAGGAAGGGTGAGCCTGGGTCCTTCACCCCAGTTCAGTGCCACACAACCTTGTCAATCTTATTTCACCCTCACAGCCCCACCACTACCATATAGCTGTGCCTATTTGTGAATCAGTTCAGATTGTTCAGAAAACTGGGAAGAGCAGGGAGTGAGTATTTTTTCACCTTTGGATTTTCCTACATTTTGTCTAGTAAAATTCTATCTGTGGCAAAGAGCATCCACTCTGTAGTGGTAGAAAGTAGGATGGCAAGAAACTTTAAAACATTCTGGGGGAACCTGACCAGGTAAATCTTGGGGGAAGGGTGGTAAAAAACATAAGAATAATTAAGAATTATCATCATCGTCATCATTATCGTTGCTGGGTGTGGGAAGATGAGCATGAGGGTGCAGGGGGAATGTCCTTCCTTACAGACTGTAAAATATTTGTGTTTTAAATGTAAATTATTTCTTCCTCATTGTTTTTGTATCACTCTTTGAACTCATGCTTAAAGAGGTGAGTCCTATTCTTGTAATCATATGGATCAAAATGTCACCATCTTCAAACAAACCTAAATCATTGCCCTGTCTTGTTTTCTCAAGCCCATCCACATACACAGTGGCAAAAAATTAGTTTGAACAAACAAACATGTTGTGCAAACCAAACAAATACAGGCAAAGCCAGTAGCAGGTCCATCTTTGTTTGAAAGAGATCCAGAGCAGATAGGCTCTGTTTGGAGTTGCATTAAATAAATAAAAACACAGGCAAATTGCACAGGCAACAAGAGCGAAAAATAACTGGGAATACATAAAACTGAAAAGTCTGGGCACAGCACAGGAAAAAATCAACAGTGAATAGACAACCCACAGAGAAGAAAAGATTTGCAAACTATACACCTGATAAGAAGTTAATAACCAAAATATACAAGGAACTCAACTCAATAGCAAGAAAACAATCTGACTAAAAAATTGGCAACAGATCTGAAGAGACATTTCTCAAAAGAAGATATACAAATGGCTGAAAGGTATATTAAAAATGCTCAATATCACTAACCATAAGGGAAATGCAAATCAAAACCATAATAAGATATCATCTCACTCATTAGAATGGCTATTATCAAAAAGACAAAAGATAACAACTGTTAGCAAGGATACAAAGGGAAAAAAAACCCTTGCATACTGTTGGTGGGAATGTAAATTAGTACAGACATTATGGGAAACAGTGTGGAAGTTCCTCAAAAAATTAAAAATATAACTACCATATGATCTGGCAATCTTATACTGGATATTTATCCAAAGGAAAGGAAATAAGTATGTCAAAGAAATGTCTCCACTCTCATATTTACTGCAGCACTATTTATAATAGGCAATATATGGATCAGCCTAAGAGTCTATCAATGAACAAATGGATAAAGAAAATTCACAATACATAATGGAATACTATTCAGCCATAAAAACCAAGGAAATCCTGTCACTTGCGACAACATGCATAAACCTAGAAGACTTTGTATTAAGTAAAATAAACCAGGCACAAAAAGACAAATACCACATGATCTCACTCATATGTGGAATCTAAAAAGGTTGATCTCGTTGAACTAGAGAATAGAATGATGGTTATGGGGTAGTTAGAGGAAAGGGGTTGAAGAGTTGTTGGTCAAAGGATACATAATTACAATTAGATAGGAGCAACAAACTCAAGAGATTTATTGTACAGCAGGGTGACTATAGTTAATAATGATACACTGTATTCTTTAAAAATACTAAAAGAGTGAATGTTAAATGTTCTCACCACAAAAATAACTATGTAAGGTAATGTATATGTTAATTAGCTAGATGTAACCATTTCATAATGTATATATATTATACTTCAAAGCATGATGTAGTACATGATAAATACATACAACTTTATGTCAATTTTTAAAAATAAACTTAAAAATAAAATACAAACCATTTTAACTCTTTGAGAGAAATTATATACTTTATTACTATCCAGGGTAATCAAATCACACAGCACCACAGGAAAACATGGCATGACAAACACCCATTGTATAATTTTTTCCTCCCTGAGTGAGGCATCACTAAATGGTCACAGTTTTTTTGTTTTGTTATTTTCTGGATTTGGTTCACTGAATTGTGACCAAAATCTAGCACTGGACCCAATTTACCCATATAGTTATGTATGCCTGATAGGAAAACAATGAACTAAGTCAATTAATAATAATATAAAAGAGTCTTCATAAAAACAAATAGTTTTCAAAGATTTTTCAGTTCCCAGCCTTCTATAGTGGGGCAAAAAGCCATATGTTCCCAGTTGCTCATGTAAAACTATCTGCTCACCAAAATGAATGGGAAAAATGAGGCTGTTTTCAACATAAAAAAATGCTGTGGTTTTCTTATTGTTATTAAATAACATGATTATTAATTCATTCCTGAAAAATTACAAAAGCATCAAACCATCCAATCAAACCATCGCCAGAATTGAGCAAAATACCTGCCCAGAAATAAAACCTTCCATGCTCTCCACACAATTTTTGCAAAAGGGTAGTCTCAATTCTCTTTGAGAACCACATTATTATTTTCCCACTTTACTCAGAGATCATAGTTTCTCTTTAAACAATCCTTTATAGAAATAGACCTCCTATTTTTAATGTCTTCTGTTACTTTGGCATGTTATAGACCCGATTAAAGTGTGTCAAAGAAAAATGGTCTCCCTTTTGCAAGTGAATAAAATGTTCATTTACCTTGGGTAAATTTCCTCTTTCAATTCAACCATCTGGATCTAAATTAAGGTACCCTACTTTGAACATGGGTGTGTTCACCATCTGGCTACCCAAAAGCAGCAATTACTTCAGGTAAATAAACATTTTACCTAATTCTAAGTAAGCATATTCTCCCATAGGAGACTGTGGCATAAATACACAACCATTTTTATCTGCCTGCTGCACACCTAGTTGAGGAAAAAGTGAGTGTATGTTCTGCCTAATAGAGATAATTTACTGCTTATGTGTAAACATATAAAATTTAAGAGAATTTATTTATTTTCAGTATTCAACAGGTGTTGAGATTTCTTTCCTAGCCAAATGACTAACCAAGAGTAGAGAAATTGTCTCAAATTGGGAAACCTTGGGCTTCAGTGGGGAGCTTGTCTTCTAACCTTTATCCACTAAAGTATGGGAACCAGGAAAAAGCAAGTCTTCCCTGTAATACAAAACCAGGCTCCCTCCAACAACCAGTGAGAGAAAAAAACCTTCCAAGGGTCAAAGGTATATAGCACAAATGAAATCTAATTTTCCTGCCCTCACCAAAATTCTTTCTCTCACATCTCTGAGGAAAAAGTTAAAGAATCAGAGTGATAGGATATTAATGACTTATTGTTTTCACATAGGCTAACTGAGTTGTCGTATTGCTCTTTTAAGTATTTTAAGTTGCTAAATGTGACTTCCTTTGGCAGATTAAATATTTGTTTTCATTAGAGAAATTATCTTATAATTAAATTGGCTAAAATTATGATTAACTGAAAACCAAGACATTTAATTATTAATCAAATGAAAATTCAGAGTTTCCATCAGTGTCCTATTTGAAAAAGGGTTTTAAAATGCCAGTTACATTCCATTTTGGGGAAAAAAATCATCACCAATAAAAGTTCAACCCTGGCTGATTCTGATATCGGTCTGTTTAAAAATGTTCCAAGTGGCTACAGTAACAACAAAAAAAGCTTAATATATGGAATGTTGATATAATTGTTAAATGGTTTAATTTTTTTTTTTTTTTTTGCCTTATCAACTACAGCAGAAACATCCAAGAAATTATAAGATTCACTATGGTATTGAGGGTGGGGTGGGAAGAGGAACAAGGACTTTCTCTAAAATGCTGTTTAGAAGTAAAACCATCCTGAGATTTCCAGAACACTGAATCCTGCATTTATATTGGGATGCAAAGTTTAAGCACATATGCATTAGGTTAAACTTTCAATGAAGTTATTTACATCTTTGGGGAAAACTGAAGAAGAGAGTTTGAATACAAATATGCACTAGGGGGTATAAGAAATTAGTTATGGGTCAAGCAGAAACATCTGGTCTTTTTAAGAGTCCTGTTAATTTGAAAGCACTGACCAAAACAAGCTCAGTTCTGCCAAATATATTTTGGCATGGCTTAAAAGACAGAATTTGTTGCAAGTATTTATTTCACCACAGCAAGATTTATCAGCAATGATACCCAACTCCCATTATTAACATTTTGACATAATATGCTTGTTTCTCAACATAGCATGCGCATTTGCCTTCTGTGCCTTTTCCCCATATTTGATATGATTGTGAGTTTAAAAAAAATACTTTTAATCTGTATTCTTTAGAACATATTGGAGGAAGTTGTAGAAAGGAATTTAGAGTATCTACATCTGATTTTAGGAGTTAGAAAGTAAATAATTTATACATTCACTTATAGGATGTTTTAACTATCATACAACTACTAAAGCGTTGAGTATTTTATTTATATCAGGTTACTTCATAGCTCTCTATAAATAATAGAACTTCTGTGTACTTTCATAACACATTAAAATTTTCCTAGCCTCTTATACAATAACTTTTTCTGAGAGTTTCTAAACACCATAAGCTCTGGCTAGTCCAGGGATTAGAGAACCAAAATTCGAGTCGCAGCTCTCCACTGACAAGTCTGTTATCCTCAGATGCCCTGAGCAGCTCTGAGCCCCAGTTTTCTGCTATTGTGAGAATCACCTGAGAAAGGGAGGCTCTGCCTGGTTACTAATCTCCAACTTGCCTCCTCTTCTAAAGTTGTTGATTTCATTTTTAAGTTTGCTTCAGTTGTTCATCTGCCCTATAGTCATTTAATTAGTCAAGGTTATTTAAAATGCAATGTGTTAGAGCAAAGAAAAAGAATCATTCATTTATTCAACAACATATTTGAGAGCTGACTACCACAGGATGCTCATGAGAGCTAGCATTTATGGTGGACACTCTAAATGCCAAGCACAGGGTTGTGCTTTTCAATGCATTTGCTCATGGACATCTGCACCAAACTTACGAGTATAGTATTACTATTATTATTATCCCCAAATTAGAATTACGAGCACAACCTCTGCAGCCAGACTCCCTGGGTCTAAATTTATGCTTTGTCAGTTCACTCTGTGATCTGGGACAAGTTATGTGACTTCTCTGTGCCTCCATTTGTCCACTTGTCAAATAGGGAGTGATAATAGCATCTATCCCACAGAGTTTTTGTTGGGTTGAGTTCCTAACCCGTGTGCAATAAGCCCTAGAGGTAGCCATTGTCAGTCATTAGCGACTTAGATTATCATCTTCCTCAAACCTTCACCACAATGAGAGGAACAGCGGGGATTTGAACTCAGTTCTATGGGATTACCAAGTCTGAGCTCTAAACAAGTGGTGAAACGCCCACAGACAGCCTCTTGAAAAATAAAAAATGCAATGCTGCCCAAATCTAAAACGCATGAAAGGCACTCGCTAACAAGTCATTTGAGACTGACCGCTAGCTTTCCCATCCTTCACCACTGTAGTCATCTCCAGAGACAGCGACCCACAAAAAACTGGAGTCACCCTGTGTTAGTACAGAGCTGGCAGAGCCTGCGAGGTCGTCTCTCGCTGGCTTTGGACATGGCAGTACCAAACCCCGCTCCTTCCCCTTCAGCCTGTCACTGGGAACTGCTCTTTCTTCTCTGAATCTCAACTTGCAGTTTTGGAAAACTTTCTGCCCGCCCAAGCCCATTGTCTGCTCTGCGCCCGCAAAGAAACTACTATTCAGTCAGGGGAGGTGGGTACGTTGAGGGGTGGTGCCTGCCCTGTCCTTCCCTGCCCTGACATCCTAACCAGGATGAGCTGCTGCCCTGGCCTTTGGCGCTCATGTATTTTCCCTCGATGGTAATTTGGCAAGCTTTTCATGTCACTCTGGCATCGCTCAGATTACAATCGACCCTTTAGAAAAAGCCCAGCATTTTGATGGCTAAGAAACTTTGACCTGGGATGGGGGAGGTCCCAACTAGAGGAGGGGGCGGCATTCATCTTTTGGCACCGGTGAATGAGTTTGCGGAGTTGACAGCAGCAAGGGAGCCCAGGCATCTGGGAGACCCCGAGGGGTCTGGGTAATGGACCTATCCCGCTTTCGCTTCCTTCTCCCAACCCAGGCTTCCCAGGTATTGGAAGCCAGCCTGGTCCCCGGGGTCGCCTGCCGCCCAGCGGTTCGGGCAGCCTGGCGGGGTGGGGCGGCGCGGGGCACCGCCTCCCTCCGTACCTTCTCTCCCCGTGGAGCACGTAGGAGCTGCGGAAGAAGCCCAGGAGCTCGTTCTCGATCAGGGCGTTGTAGATAATCTTCAGGTTATAATTCCTCTGCGCGTCCAGAGTCCTATTCAGCACCACCACCAAGACCTGTGTTTGCGGGTAAAGGAAAAAGCCGGCCACTGGGACAGCCCCAGCAGCCCTGTCCTCGGCCACCTGCACCTTCTCCACCGCCACCCGGGAGGCGTGCAGCACGACGTAGCGGGTGGCGTTCCGGCATGCGATCTCCACGTTGACCTCCCCAGAGAAGGTGAAGTTCTCCATGAAGGCGGTGATCATCAGATTATAGTGCAGCGGTTTAAGGTGGCCCGACAGGCGCAGCTGTGTCCACGGCTGCCACTGCTCCCGCTCCTCCTCCGACGGCGGCTGAGCGGACGGGGTCCCCGGGCCGGACGCCCTGCCTGCCTCGGACTGCGTGGAGTCCCCGCCTGCGTGGTGGTTGCGCCGGGCCGATCCCGGGAGGCTCGCGTTGCCGCCACGCTCGGGGAAGCCCGCGGGGCCACCGTCGGCGCCTGGCGCTGCGCTCGTCCCGCACTCGTCGAAGCGCAGGCTGAGCAGCACCGCGAGCATGGTGACCGCGAGCAGTGCCACGATGCACACGGCGAAGGCCAGCACAAGCCGTTTGTGCACCGCGATGTGGCGCTCCGTAGTGCGGGGTCGCACTCCCACCGAGTCCGCCCACGGGTCCGAGAGCCCCCTGCCGCCGGCCCGTAGCGCGGCGTCGTCTTCCCCCATCGCGGCCGCGAAGGGTGAGCTGCTCTTCTCAGCCCCCACCTCCTCCTCCTTCTTCTCCTTCTTCTTCTTCCTCTTCTTTTTCTTCTTCTTCTTTTTCTTCTCCTCCTCTTGCTCCCCCCGCTCGCCGTCCAGGGCCATCACACCGCCTCCTCCTCCTCCCCCGCCCCCTCCGGTACCCCCCACGGGCGGGCCACCCGGGCCACCGCCAGAGTAGACATTAGAGAGCGCACGCGGGCCGAGGGCGCGACGCCGGCTGGGACCCTGGGGACGCTAGCCCCGGTTCTTTTAAGTCGTGCTCTGGCCACAGGCGACGACAGCCTCGGCGCCCCCCATCGGCCCCGCCTCTCTCTGGACACTGGCGGCCGAGGCACAGGGCGGTGAGCTCTGGGACGCGCCCAACTTGGAAAGCGTCTCGCTCGCCCCAGCGCGCGCTACTTCTCCGGTGAGCACCCCGCGCCGGGGCACATGCTGCCCCCGCCCCTGTGCGCCTGCGGCTCCGCTCTCCCTCCCTGCGCCGCGCTCTCGCCTAGCTTTCCGCGGGAGCCTTCCAACGGGTCGTTGGCTGGGGAGGACAAGGAGCGGTGGGGAAAGCGAGGGTGTAGGGAGGGAAGTTAGGGCTTCCGCTTTCTCCCCCCGACTCCAGCGGCGGCGTTCAGTCCTCTGGGTGGGATGTGTTCGTAGCAGCAGAAGCGGCGGTGGCACGGAAGGCGCCCGAGCCATACACCCTGCAGCCGGAGAGGAGAGGATGGCCAAGGAGGGAAAGACTACAGTCCCAGGGCCGCAAAGCTACAACGCGGATCTGTCCTGGAGAAGCCGTCTCCTCCACCCTGGATACTTTAGGCAACGGTGGCGGCAAACGGCGTGAGGTTGCAGACAGGACCACGAGCCTCCCTCATTCCAATATTGCTTTGCCCTCCGGAGATGACAAGTGAGGAAGAAGTGTCCGGCCGGGCCATCCCCTTCAGGTAGATGAAGCTCTGGGTTTGCTCCATATCCCCAGGGGGAGAGCCGAAGTGCGTGTGTGCGAGCGCGTGTGCATGTGTGTGCGCGTGTGTGTATACACAGGCTCCGGGTTTAGATTGCCAGGGCTACTCCAGCTGCATTCAGGGACTGAAACTCCCCGAGAAAGGCAAAGGAGAGAGCGAGAGAGCGCGAGGAGGCAGGGAAGGCGGGAGGGAGGGGAGCGGTTGAGCGGCAGAGGCAGGCACTGGGAGATTAGAGAGCTTTTCTCCGCTCTGTCACACCAGACACCCACAGCCACAGAGGGGGTTGCTGAGCCGCCTGCAAGAAGTACATTGTAAATCTTCAGCGCAACAAGCCCCGCAGTCACCCCTCTTCCCTTAGCCCCACCTCGGCTCCCCTGGAGGGATCCTTGGAGCCTTTGGCTATTAACATAGCGAGCAAAGAAAGATCCTGCTGGGGAGATGTGGCTGTGTCAGATTTCTCATAAAGATCGCCAGAGGAATTGGAGGATTGCATGTAAATTGAAATACATTCTCCAAAGCCTGACTACATATATTGTACTGCGTGATGTGTCCAGGTGTGCAGTACTAAAACAATGGTTAGCAAGGATGCATTAGAATCCTCTAGAAGTATAGGCCAAAGGAAGGAGATGTTTTCCCCATAGGATAATTTCTATTTTTAGATTGGAGTAATGATTAAAACATAAAAGCCCTGCAGTGTAACATTCGGGACCAAAAACTTGAGGCTGAGTAAAGCTGTGGATATGAGCTCCCTGACTTCATGCTTACTAGAATGATAAACAAATATATTCCGTTATAGGTCAGTTTTTCACTTCACCTAGTCACCATTGCTTTTTTTGGAGCTTCCCAGTGTTATGGTAAAAATTGTTTAAACTTCCTTAGAACAGTTATCAATAGGAAGTGTTTGCTGACAGCAGGAAACATCAAAACAGGTTGTTAGCCTATTGGCTTGCTATGGACTCTTGTCTGAGTTTATTGAAGTTTTAAATTATAGTGCAGAGTATGTATGAGTGTATGGGCTATCCAATCCTCAGAATCTGTGCAAACTCTAATTGGAACAACATTCAGAAAACAGCCACCCCAAAGATGACAACTAAGAGACAGAAGTACCTAGTTTTTAATAAAACAAAGTACTATTGGCTTCCGAGTCAATAAAACATAAAATGTATAATATAAATAAAATAAATTAATTCCTTTTTCTATGTCTTTTTACGTCTTCAAATCTTGAAGGCATTTAAAAGATCATGTCCATAACAATTTTCCTTACAAAAAGAAATGTTTAATGCCACTGGCTCTGGAGTACTGAAAATACGCAATTAAAATATTATGTTTGGCTTTAAAAGCATGACCAAAGAGAAGAAACCAAATACACATCAGTCTTAGCCTAATAACCACTGAAAACACAGCTCTGCTAAAGGAAATGGGATACATGCTCAATGCCATACATTCTAAATGTCCATTTGAATCATTTTTAAATGATGATGAAAATAAGTGCCAGGGTGGGTTTTTTAAAGCATGTTGTATGTGGGCCGTTAGCAACAGACCAAGGGAAATGCCACATTCTGTTCAAGTTACTTTTTTCTGCTCTGTTTTTAAATGTCTATGCTCTTGCTGTCCATATGTATCTGGCTGTATGCATTTTAAGAGTTGAGGAGTTGGGGTTCCTTAGTTTATTTTTACAGAATTAGGAACTATAATACAAGCAAGCAAAAGGAGCTCGGAGACCCTCAGCAGATCTTCAATCAGACTTCTCTGACTTCAGGTTCTAACCCAGTAACTCAGGATTACTGATCCAAGGTCCATGGACTCAGTGCATTTGATTATCAGAGGCTTCTAGAACCTCCCAGGAGTCTGTGAACCACTGCCTAAATGAAGAGGTTACCTACTAAGAGATCTTTAAGACTTTTCTCTTTCTAAAATAATACTAGTTAAGAAAAGATTCAAGGAAGGCTTTTTCTGTTCTTTTTATTATTTTATCAATGTGTTTAAGTACTTCTGAAAATTACTACAAAGCAACTCTTAAATATTTTGAAATTAAATAATACGTTTACCAATTAGTAAAGTCTCTACTGATTGTGATTAAATTGCTAAATGGATTGTTTTTGAGATTCAAGTGGAGTGGACAAAAGCTTATTAACATAGAATGGACACAACTTATTAGTTCATTGATTCCCCTTTAATGTAACTTTATCCAATAAAAGTCAGTATCAAAGTTAAGTAGGTAAATATTTCTCACTCTCATGTCAATGTTACAAAAGGGTCCCAATGAGTTTTCTTTTTTTAATTTCTGAAAGTATATAGCATCCTGTCTTTGAGAAGCATTTTATAAAATAATTTTTAATATGATTTCTTTAGAGAATGTTCATTCTACCTTCAAACCAAAAAAAGGACAAAATCTCAGATTGTGTACCTCACAAAAAAATGATTAACTAATATTCCTTTTAAAAGTTGCCTTCAGTATTTTAAGTCACTGGATTAGACGTAAGTTTGATTTTGCCAATGTTAGAGCAATGCTACAAACAAGGGAATAAGACTTCCCAAAGTGCCTGATGCTTCTCTTAGAAACACATTTATTTAAGAGAATTTTATGATTATTTTCCTTAGCTAATAAATGCTGTTAAAGTCATTTTGTGGCCACATTTGATTCAGGGATTTGTAAAAGTAAAAACAGTTTGAATATTTAATATACACAATGCCAAACAGAAGTTGTTTTTAGTTAAATCTTTACTTTGGTCCCATAAATAATCAAAATGAACTATCTTCAGTGAATGTACTGGCTTCAGAGTCTTTACTCTTTGGTTATTTACACTTGAACTGCTTTTTTTTTCTTTTCTCACTGGTTTGTATGTAGAAGCACAACTTAAGTGTCCTTATAAACTTAGCCTCTTCAAGTGTGATTAGCACTTCAAGTCCAAAAGCCTCTTGGCTCAGGAGAAAGAACTAGATTCTATTCTGCCCTTACCTCTCTACATTGTCCTAACCCCATTACTTAATGGACTCAATTTTTTGATGTGTTCATGTAGAGGAGTTAGACTAGGTAAAACGGGGGGCGGGGATCTCTTCCAGCTCTCAAATTCTATGAAAAACAAATTCAGCAGCTAATACACTACCCTCATTATGTTCTCAAGGAATTTTTAATTAATCTTCTCCATGAGAAGCAAAAAAAAATTCCATCAAAAACTAAAACTTTAATCAGTAAAGAGACTCTATATAAACACACTGTCCTAGCAAAAGTATAGGAGAAAACAAACAAATACCACCACTCTGGCAGTGAAAGCAGGGCTGATATAGTTGATGAGAGGGAATTGTTTCTGAAGACTTCATACAATTGGAGACCAACACTGGCAAGGAATGGTGAAAGTTTTGTTTATCAGCTAAGGTGGTGCCGCCCTGTGGCAATAGCAAAAAAGCAGTTTGAAATTTGAGATTGTGATAATTTGATAAATTTTTAATTTGGGGAAATCCACATTCCTGCAAACTTTATTAATATTTTTATATTGCACAATTTCAAAATTTTATAAGATTTGACGCACTGCATCTGTTGATGTTGAGGGGTTTCATATAAGAACCACCCTTACAGAGAGAACATCCTTCAAGATCTTAAAGATGAAGAGAGAATTCTTAAAACTGAGATTGTGAAATTTCATGATGTCTGTAGTTTGCCAACTACAATGAACACTTTGATTTAACTTTCAGTTGCCTGACTTCTGTTTATTTGAAAGGACTGATCTAAATGGAATGTACATCTAAATTTGATTATGTCTTTTTACCTTATAAAAATATGTGAAACTATGAAGTTGTTTTAAAAAAAATTCTAACTTACTAATATATTGCTACATGTTATTAGTCCCAGAAAGTCTCAGAATTATGCTCGCACCAAGACAGAATAAGCTTCACAGCATAAAAATGGTCTCTCTAGATGGCAAATGTAAGGAAAAGCATGACCAGATAATTCAGTGTCATACTCAATTAGGGCATTACATGTCATATCCAGAGAAGAGAGAATTAGGATCTCCAGAAGGTTGTATCTTTATTTAGGGGGTTCTAATGCTAGGGTAAAACTCTATCGTGTTCACTGTAGGCTCTTTGGTTTATGATTTCTGTAAGAAAGATAAAAAGGCAGAGTATGTATCATGGAAATGTTTACAGTTTATTCATGAAACCTTCAACCATAATATATACCAAAGTCTACAAATAATAGAAGTTGGGTAACATTCCAGAGACGTTTCTATTGAACTAGTCAATTTGTCTAGTGGCTCAGTAAATGAAAATAGTGAATGTGCCAATATAGTTGTTACCATGAATATAAGTTGCTCATCTCCATGTTTCCAGATTAAATATGGCGGGAAAAATTAATAATAATAAAAGTTACTATTTTTCAAGGGCTTAACTTGTGCCAGGTATTTGTCTGAGCACTTTATGTTATCTTACTTAATCATGAAAATAACCACTTTCAGTTCAATGCTGTTATTTCTCCCATTTTACAAATGAGGAAACTGAAGCTCAAAGAGATTAAATGTCTTGCCCTGAGTCATTTCATTAGTAGATGGCAGAGCTGGAATTCAAAACCAGGCAGGTTACTCCATCACCTGTACACTTAACCATTATGTCATACTACATCTTGGAAAGCAAGCAAATATAAGCTGCCCAATTGCCTATATCCTCATTGGAGGGGACAGTGTCTGGCACATGGTAAGTGCTGTTTGTTAAATGAAATGAATAAATAGAGAATAATGTTGTATGACCCTGAGCAGCATAATAATTGAAATTTTATAAAGTAATGATAGAAAGAAAAAAATACAGCATTATTCATCCTGGATTGAGAACTAAGTAGTTGAAAGAGTTGACTATAGCTTATTTTCATACTGCAGAACAAGCAGTTTACATGCCTTAGAAATCTTGAATGCATCCAAAAATATATATTTAACCCAGGCTTATTTGACAGCTCAAATTTACATAATTTGAATGGTGCCTCACCTCTTTCAAACCATGAAAATTATCTGCTTCAAAGGCACACTTAGATAGGTATTAATGTAAAGCCACATAAAGACATAAAATATACTCTTTTATTTCTTCCACATTCACCTTCTAGTCTACATGTTTTTTTCTCTCTTCCAATCATTCTTTATTCTTTCACTTAATAATAAAACATGTTATTCATCTCTTAAAACCTTCACTCAATACAGATAGACAATTGCTTGACATATGAATGTTTACTGATAGAGCTCTTTAAACAAAGTAATTACAGTATTTTCTTGAATTTGAGTGGCAAGTAAAAAAGTCAATGAGAAATTAGGAGAACTATCATAAAGTTTTTCTCTTCTAGTTAATGAAATATCACTAATATTGAGGTCATGTGCCTGTATATAAGCTTTTAAAAGCTGAATTTGAACTATAGTTTTTCTTATTTTTAATAATATATAACATAATATAAAATACATAATATATAGTTTTGCTGAGTCAGGATTCTGGTCAAAGATGCAGTCACTTCCAAATGGGAAACACCTTCTGTTAGAAAATATTTCGGTCTATATATACTTTTATATATATATTAGTATATATATGAAATAATAAAAATTAAAATTATATTTTTAAACTTCACTGAATTCCTACTTTGACACTAGGGGGAAAACTGTATCATAATTTTTTTCCTTCAAGTTTTAGACCTGTACATAATTAACATATCTGCTTAGTTGTGAACTGAAGAATGGCCTCTTTTTTTGTCCATGCCTTTTGTTCATATTCAGAGATGTTTGCTAGAAAAAGACCCAGTTCCTTCCTGCACATGGCACTATAACTAAGAATCTGCTGCACCTCTTTAATTTCAGGGCTATATCCCAAGGCTACACCAATGTCACACTTTTTTTTCTTTTTCTGTACATACTTTTCTGAAAGCATTTCCCCATTCACATCCTTGTACAAGCTCAGAGGTACTCTACAGATGCCTTGATAGTTAGGTGAAATATGTATTTGGGGATCAGGAATTATTCTTGAAATTCAAATGATTAGATTTTGGCTAAATGCCTTTTTCTTAGTCATTGTTAAAAAGTTTTTTATAGGCTATTACTACAAATATTAAAAGTCTAAATATATTGTTATGCTAAGAATATTAAGCACTAGGCACTATGCAAAACAAGAAAGAGAAACAGGCATAGTTTATAACCAATGGTCATAGAGTATTTATCTGTCGGGGCGGGGGGGAACTTCCCTACAAAATAACTAGCCACAAAAAAATTCAATCAAATTACTAACTCTTTTGAAAATAACCAGCTGCTTGACTGAATAAAACTTTTTGCTCCAAAACAGTCTGTATGAAAAAAAGCAATAAACCTGAAGATGACTGTCTTGAGTTATTAGCATATTAAAATTTGGGTGATCATTTTATGAAACAGTTTTAATTCTCGTAATAGAATTGATTTAATATATAACTTGCCTGTGATCTTCACTTTTGTCGCTTTTCTCTTTAGTGCCACCTTGTGGGTTAGCCAGTAACAATAAAAATGTAGAGTTTTGAGGGTTTCAGGTTTTTTTCCTCTCTGCTGTGTTGAAATTAGTCTTAGAAAGAAAAGTGGTACAACTCAGATGTGAGGCAATTTCTTGGTTTTCTCAGAGAAGCAACCACTTCACCAGAATATATTTGCCATAATTCTGCAATTGGCCATTTTGGACAGCAGAACAATCTCTCAGAGATTAGAAATATTGGAGGCTACACAAAAATCAATGTTAATTTACAGGATAATCACCAAACTTCTCTTGGATAACGTAAGTGGCAAGCTCTGACTTGTGATTTTTTCATAATCAAAATGTTTTCTGAACTCAGTATCATTTCCACAACACTATCCCATGAGAATTTATTCTGGGTGGTTCAAAACACTGCTTTCTGGTTTTAGGAAAAGCTCCCATATCTGATTCTCCTATGCAGTACTTCTAACATCGGATTGAATTTGTATTGAGTTACCTTACTCAGTTTATTTCTTAATTATGTTGCAGTTATAAGGAAATACGGAAAAAGTCAGTATGGTATGTTGAAACACCTTTTTTAATTGAGACACACGGGAAATGTGTTATATGATCCCTAACATTCTCCATGTGTTAGAGATACTGTGATAATCTTTTGAATAGCTAAACAAAAAGAAATAGTTTCACCTGAACATATTAGAATTTATTGCTAAGGTTTTTGTGTTTTAGTGGAGAAATAAATTTTGAAATTGCATTTATGGAGTCATTTCAGAACAAGTGAAAATCATATGTAATCTGGTCACTTTAAATGTGTAACTGTTCGTATCTGAACTCCTCCTGCCCTATTAAGAGTTGAAGGTAATACTACATGTTACTCAAAAAGTAATTTTCCCTGGATGTGCAATAAGGCCTCAGATTTGACCTATAACCTGAATGTCATAAACTATCCATTATCTACGCTGGAAGCACACCACCAACAACAAAAACTTTTAAGTATTTTTTATAGCCTTGCTAAAATGTGATTATATAACAGAACCAGGACAGTCAAATATCCTTAGTGAGGCTTCAAAAACCTTAGAATTTAACTCCCTAGTTATTTTAACTTAAGGGAGTCTTATGCTTTGTCTCTAAAAATACTGTATTGTGCTTTCCAAGTCAACAAATGCATTTTAATTGTTAATTATTACACTCTTTGATATTTAAATCTTTCTATGACATTCTGACACATACCCTATTTCCCATGGATTTGGTACAGGAGCAAATTAAAAGATGTCTTAAAATGGCAAATTTTAACCTATAGTCCTCCATTTAGCCTGTGCATGGGTATCATTGAACAAGTCCTGCTAACACACACACACAAACCAACTAGAGAAAGGGTTTTTTTATACCTGAGAACCATGAAAAAGTTTTGACTATTTTTTCCTCATGCTTCAACTTCAGACTTTAGTAGTAAAAAATGTACCTTCCTTCGGTTTAAGCTGAACAGGCTTCTGCACGGTGCCCTATGGGAAACCCCATGGACACGTGCAATTGTTGCGGGTATCGACACTGTATTATATATAAATAAGTAATACTGCCATTGAATGCACAACGCCAGGGATGAATTTTATCCTCTTCTAATTTATATTATATTCTTATTAAATATATGGGATTTTTACAACAAGTTAGAGGAAGCAAAACATCTCATCTTTGTTAGAGATTCCAAATTAAGCAGATCCTAATCAGTTGCGTTACATTATATATCAACAGACTTTTTCTTTAATGTCAAAAGGCTTTTATGCTCTCCTTCCAGTCCTCTTAAAATAAAACTGCACAAAATATTTTCTTGACATTTCTGAGAATTTCCATTTTCGGTTTTGAAAAAATCATTTATTCCTTTAATCTTCCAATGTGGAAAAATAATGAATATTGATTTGTTTTTAGAAGCGCTAATATTCAACTAGGCAAACTTAGTAAGTGATGGCTATTAATGTTCTCTTTTGTCTTGTAGACAGAAAATCAAAGCTATTTAAAGTAAAGGATGTGTTTAAAATCAATGTATCTCCACAAGTTAACATTAATGTTTACAAACACTTTCTGTGATTAGTGTGTCTTATTTAGATGTGTGTGTGCCTTTATTTATCTATATCTACCTATAAATACATAGATACAAATAAATGAGAGTGGTATGTACGTTTCTGTATGGTCCGAATAAATTTTTACTTGTCACTATAACCTTCAGTGTTATAAAATGCACCAATATTTCCTCGTGCCACTCCTTCATTTTCAGTGCTTGCCAAGATAGTCAAATTAAACTGCTGATGTGATAATCATCCAAATATATAATTCTAACACTGATTATGGGATCATTTCTTTATTTCTATGAGATTTACCTAGAGTAGCTTTCTGTTTAATGTTCAGTGTTCTATAGCAGTTCTCTCTTAAAGGTTCAGAGTAGGAGATATACCTTCCAGGATGTGCAAATAATCAAGTCTTAACAACATTATAAAATATAATCCACATTATGAATCCAACAGAATAAGCCCTCAGATCTGATTGCCTAAGGCTCAAAATGTTAATACTTCTGAAACACCTTGTACGTATTAGTTAGTTCAAATTGCATGAAAACAAGAGAACGAATTCTGGTCTCGACCTCAGTCTCACTTCACCGGCCTCTGCCTGTTGCTGCCTGCGTGAGAGGGGAACTTGTGCTCTGCAGACAGACAGCTGCAGATCGGCACCTCCTGTCTGCTCCCTGAAAAAGAGGGGGCCTGCAGAACTTTATTTCCCATTGTTCCGTTTTGAACTGATTTCATTAAATTTTTCCCAAAGTGTAACATTCTCCAGTTCTTTCTCAGGAATGCAAATTGAAGAGACACAAATGCAGAGACTACATGGAGTCAAATTAAAAAACAAAATTAATTTAAACAATAAGACCACGAAAAAACATTTTGAATTTTTCAATTCCTAGGCAATTGGTTCTGAAAAAGAAAACCATTCTAAATTATCCACATGCTCCCATTTATTAGCTCTTGCCCTAGGAATTATTTGCAATGGTAATATATAGAACATCATGATGATTTACTTGCTTTTCTAATACCTTTTGGCCCCAAACTCTATAGAACAGAAAGCATGTCAGCAGCAAGAGAAGGACCACTAGTAGCCCTAAGAGAAAGCTTACCAAACAATAAAATATCTGAAAGTAAACAGAAAAGAGCCGAGTTTTATTTTTAAAAATCAAAATTCTGCAGAAGGTAAATACCACAGACATCATTGCTTACTTATTTATATCTACTCAAGAGTCATTTATAATTTCTTCTACATCCTCAAAATGTCAGCCACGCTATCTCCTGAAGAGAAGTTTCTTAGGAAATGACCACCTGATTTCGTGAAGTCCAGATATCTTAACCTGCATTTACCCAATAGCCATTCCCAAATTATAAATAACAACATAGCTTTAACTGAAAGATAATTATCCATACCCCTGGGAGTCCAATCCAATACCATTCAGATCTAGAGAAATACGGCCAATAGGCACTTTGGCTTTTTCTCAGAAAACCATTATCTATATCCCTGGTATTTAACCTCTCAAGAAAAGGAAGAAAGAAATGGGGGGAAATATCCTACTTTTTATCTAAATCTTTTTTACATTGTGCTTTTCAAATATGTAAGATATTGTGTGAAGGGGATTTTAAAAGTACTTTTTAGAAATGACTTTCCAATTCTATAATTACAGATTGATACAAACATTATAGAAAGTAATTTAGCAGCTGCTATAAAAATCACAAATCTAAAAACTGTAGCAAGATTTTTGAGACACATGTATTGTAACTGTTGGCATGACCCTCTTCTAAAATAAAAGTTTTTTTCAGGACAGGAAACACATATATTCATTTAAGTATCTGCACAGCCAGCAACGTCTCTGGGATATACTGAGTCCTTCATACGTGTGTATTGAATGAATAGATGCTCTACTCTAACACTTGCCATCAGCTTCTTCTTGGCCCTTATTGCTTCCTTCTCTGGCTGAAGGCTATGTCCTCCTCCCCGTGCAGCTCTCTTTTGGCCTGAGTGCCTGATAAGGCTGCTCTTCAGCTTGGCCTCCTGTGATGTGCCTCAGTGGGACACTCTACTGGAGTTGGTCTCATAGCCAAGACCCTACTGTTTCCTTAGCTCTAGCCTAGAAACTTGGCACCAGTTTTAAGTATTGAAAGCATTTTTGTCTATAATTTGAGGGGGTGAACTAATAAACAAAAACTACAGTTTTTCCTACAGAAGCCACTAGTAAGTTCTAGAATCAGTATCTGATCCTCTCAGCTTCCATCTTGAAAACCTAAGTGAGGTGTTCTCCTGAAGAAAGAATTTCACCAGATGTTGAGATAATTTAGGCCATACATTGGAGTCATACTTTATAGAGGAGTTAGATTCTGAAGTCAGTATATAAGGTAAAAAGCACCTATGGTCGAATTTGCTCTTGAAAACAATTCCCTAAACTGCCCACAAATTGCAGTAAACCATGGTTTTGGGTATTCATTCCTATACAGAAATATGTATATATAGATGTACATATCAAGTACATACAGTATATATAATACTTCCAGTATTTTTTATTAAGTTGATTGTGAGTAAATAAAATACCCACATGCTATGACTCTGCTGTTTTAAGAACACTGCTACCAATTTACTACTATGTTTATGTGATGCCTAAGTAGCCAGCCAATGCAGAAAGTTCAGTTTAAAAATGATAATGCCTGCCTGCCTTTCTTTGCAGCAAAAAGGTGTCCAGTGGGTATCAGGCCCCATACAAAGGGGGCCATTGGAGTGAGCAGAAAGGCAGCTGGCAGAGTCAGGGCCTATGGAGAAAGGGCTTCTGAACAAGCCAGAGGTCTGGTGGAATCAAGTGATCTGCTACACACGGGGAGTCCAGCTTCTTAGTGTGGGAGAAAGTACAAGTATGGACTAGGGAAACATTCAGATCAACCTTGTGGGGTTAGATTGGAATTGGAAGAATGAAGATATATATTTTACACATATATATATGTATGTATATAGACACACACATATAAACTGTAAATAAATATAGATTTAAGTGTATGTGTGTATCTATTAATAGGACCTGGTAGCAACAGCACGTAAGTAGCAATGAGCGAACTTAATGCTCAATTCCTGGTTTCTAAATACATCTCTCTACTATAAAAACCCAGAGCTCTTTGGAGATTTTCAAAGCAGAGCAGAGAAAGAATAAGATGAGCTTTGAACATGTTGGGGTGCCAGAAAGTGAGAAAGTTCTCAAACGAATAACGGAAACATCGGGAAAGGACTCAGGAGCCACCTGAAAGGAGCTCCCACTGACCAAATCTGGAATAATTCAAAATAAGTAACGAGAGTAATGTATTATAATCCATTGAGTGAAGTAGGAAGCTATGAGTCCCACTCATACAACAAATAAATAGATAATTGGGAAGAAGAGAAAGCTCTTTCTTGGATCAGGATGCCAACTAAGAAATATAAAAGGAATTTGACAAGATATCAGTGAATGCTAAAATTAATGGATCAAAGTGGGAAGAATAGGATTTTACAGTCTCAAAGTATCTTCCTACAAAATGTTTATTAAATACAAAGGAAAAGAAGAGTTAACTTTATAGTGGAGAAAGCTAACAGACACCATCTGAATTAAGTGATCAAAGTTAACACTACCGGTAATGGGACAAATCAGTGTCATGTGCCAACTGATAGAACTGAATGAGAAAAACACAACGTCCCCTCTCTAAGTCATAACCTGGTTATAATCAAGAGGAAACAGCAGACAACAAAAATTTAGAGACCTTCAATGAAATAACTAACCTTCAGAAATTTCAAGGTTTTGAAAATCAAGTAGCGACTAAGGAACCCTTCCAGACTAAAGGAAGATGGGGAGACAGGACAACTGAGTATAATGTGTGATCCTAATTGGGCCTCTTTGCTATAAGGACATTATAAGAACAATGGAAAAACTTAAGTCAGGTCTGTGGGAGAAGTATATTATTCAGGAGTTCACCATACTGTTCACACAACTTTTCTGTAGGTTTGAAATTATTTGAAAACGGAAAATTAAAAGAAAAAAGACTCTGTGTTCATTAGTACTTTTTAAAGCTTCCGCTTTGCAGCTCTAAAGTTACAGAAGCCAAGAAAGGAACATTAGTTGAAAACTAGTAATGATAGCATCAATAAAGTGGAAAATACGAACTAATTATACAACTCAACCCACCAGTTGTTTTCAAAACACATTTTACTTTTTGGGTTTTATCTACTCTGCTGGCATCCTGTAGGTACCAGCTTTGCCTACTCACATTTTTCCCTTCACATAGCCCATGGACCCATTTTAAACACAGAAAAAGATATTTTGAGACTACCTTTGGCAACTATTTTAATCTTTTTATTTCCTGATCTTTTCTTCCTTCCTCCCTTATTTCATTTATTTATTTTTGGAAGTTGCATCTACCCAACTAGAAGAACTTATTCTAAACATAAAATACTTGCCTCACCCTGCTCATCCCCATGACAAATACTTCAAGTAGCATCTGATGAGACAGAAGAAAAGAATAACTACACACTGACCCTCTGTCACCCTCATCACATCCATTCAGCTGTCTCTCCTTTTCCTTCTCCTTTGTCACGATTTTCCTCCTATCTGCTCTGGACCAGAGGTATAAAACTGTTCTTGAAATTAATTAAATAGTAGTGGACTTTCAGCAATTTTTCTTTCCCTATAACCTGACGTACTCAAACTCCTCATTTAATAATAAAACATGAAAAGAAAGGAAATCAGGATGTAAATATCCCCCTCTTATGACTTTTTTGTTTTCTCAACCATCTTCTTCTGCATTAAGTCAGGGCTATGAAACAGTCTGCCACTCTAAACAGCACTTGTCAGGAATGTGAGAAATTGTTAACAGAGGAAGAACTTAAAAATACCTAATGTCGAATTACCTTGACTAAAATTAAAATTACCATTGTTTAGTAATAAAAGGAGAAGTGGAAAAAGGTAAGGACAACCAAACAGATTTAAGATCTAAGATCTCAAACAACATTCATCTATCAGAAGCATCTGAGAAACAGTGACCTCAAATTACACTGGGAGAGATATTTTAGTTCTCTTTCCTGAAGCTACCTCACAGAAACTTGAGAAATACTAATATCTAAGAATATGAGATTCCCTTATTTGAAATGCTTGGGACCAGAAGTGTCTGGGATTTTGGGAGGTTTTGGAATATTTGCAGATACATAATGAGATATCTTGGGCATGGGACCCAAGTCTAAAGACAAAATTCATTTACGTTTCATAGACACCATATACACATAGCCTGCAGGTAATTTTATACAATAACTTTTAATAATTTTGTGCATAAAAACGAAGTTTTGACTGCCTTTTGACTGAGGGCCGTCACATGAGTTTGGGTGTGAAATTTTCCACTTGTGCTGTCATGTCAGCATTCAAAAAGTTTCGAATTTTGGAGCACTTCAAATTTCAGATTTTTGGATTAGGCATGTTCAATCTATATTAGATAACTTGGTGCTTTCCTCCTTATAATAACTCTAATAATGTGAAGGGATAATGACAATTATGACAATGAGGACAGCAAAGAAGGTGATGGAAAACATCAAGCAACTAGGCAGCACTATTTGTGGCCTCATGGATTATCTTCATTCTCTTTGAGAGCCCCCAATCAAGAACTATTGGAACTCAAACTGAACATCACAATTATTGGTCATTTCACATGGTGCAATGTTCACGCATAGCTGATGTGTAGCTGATATGAGTGATATTTGGTTTCATCCAGTGGAGCTGCTCTCAGTAAGCCACATCTCTGTGCTGATGAGAATCCCAAGTCTGTTCTGCTGGACCAAGATCTTCCCTTATACCTCTCAAAGGACCGAAGCCCTCCTTAGATATTCTGGGTACCACAGGGAGAGGACCAGGATGTGTCCTCTGACTTTCATAGATCTCTTTTCAAGATGTCCACGAATGCAAGTATTAGATCACAAAGCTTCTCTTTAGAAACTTGTCCCAAGGTTATCACCTCTGCTATTTATCTATTTATTGATTGATTCATTCATTCATGCAACAAATATTTATTAAGCAACAATTTGTGCAAGTTACTGTTCTTGGCATAGTGAACAAAACATTAAAATTCCTGATCTCATGAAGCTTACATTCTAATAGGGAAAACAGATAATAAAAAAGTTAAGTAAAATAGATGGGGATAATAAAAGGGAAATAGGAAGTGCTGAGCCCCGGGAGGGTTACAGTATTAAATATGATAGTTAGAGAAGGCCTGACATTTGAACAAAGATCTGTAGGAAGTAAGGTATGTAGATATTTGGAGGAAAGGAAACAGCAAAAGCAAAGGCCTTAAGACAGGAATGTTGCTCGTGCCTGAGATACAGCAAGGAGGTCTGTGTGGCTAGAGTGGAGTTAAGTTAGGGAGAGAGGAAAAGGAGGTGGAGCCAGAAAAATAGTGGGAAGCCAAGATTGTGTACGGTTTTGTCGGCCATTATAAGTACTTTGGTTTTTATTAAGAGCAATGGAAAGCTATTGGAGAGTCTTAAGATGAGGAATGTCATGATCTGCTGGGGGTTTTAGAGATGCCCTTCTGGTGGATTCGATGAGAATTCACTGAAAAAAAAAAACACGGAAAAAACAATTTTGAGGCAATTGACACCATCCATTTGAGGACTAGGATAGTAGCACAGGGGTGGTGAAGGATTACACACAAGGTGTGTGTGAGAGACCTCAAGGTTGATACCAGATGTCTGACCTGAGCAGCTAGAAGGATAGAGTTGACATTTATTGCAGCACAGTTTTCTGGGTGGCCTTGGACCCATCCTGCTCTCCCCCTTTTCTTACTTGTAGTTCTCAAGAATAACTGTAGAATGTGCTGGGAATGCAATATCCTGCCTGAAAAAACCTGGGCATTGTTCCTTTCCCTCCAAGGAATATAACATCTTTAGTTAGGGAGGAAATGCCCAGGATAGCCCAGGCATTGTTCCTTTATCCCCTAGAAGCAGGGTGTCCTTCAGACCTTTACCAGTGAGTCTCATTGCCCCTGAGATACATAACCCAGGACAAGATGCCTTTCCAGGTCTCAGCTGTGGTGCAAGAGGGGCATGTACAATCACCACTCCATCCACCCAGGGCAGCTTTCTTGAGCCTTGAGGAACTGGTTCACAATGGATCCTAGACTGATTTTTTTCCTTGCTGCCTATCTATAAGTAATAAACCTGCTTCATGTAACACATTGCATGTTATATGACTCGGGCATTGGTAACACTGCAGCCAGGATGCAATGGGCAGAAGTGCTTGGACTCGCATTCCTAGTGGTCAGCATTGTGATGGTCCCTGCAGTTCTACACACTGTGGGAGTCTTCTCTTAGGATTGGTCCTTAGTGAACCCACTTTACAATTTATTAAGATGGCA
Organism: Lepilemur ruficaudatus; assembly: GCA_963574885.1. NCBI lineage: Eukaryota > Metazoa > Chordata > Mammalia > Primates > Lepilemuridae > Lepilemur > Lepilemur ruficaudatus. The sequence continues at coordinate 17,043 of CAUYRT010043083.1, read as the reverse complement.
AAAGCCTAGGGAGAGGAAGGCTTGAGGGAAAGATCAAGATTTTTGTGTCAGTGTTGCTAACAGTCAAGAATATATGGTCCAAGAATTGATCATTATATTTGGTATTGTGGAAGCCATTAGTGACCTTCACATGAGCAGGTTCAGTGGAGTGTTGTTAAAGGAAAAAGCCTAACTGGAGAGCATTCAAGAGTGAATGGGAAAAGAGCAGCAGGAGGTGGACAGTACAAACAAATCTTCCCAGGGTCTTTTCTGTAAAAGGTGGTAGAGAAATGGGGCATCATCTAGAAGAGGATGTAGGATTAAAAGAGGGTTTTGGTGGGGGAGAGTTAATTATAGCATGTTTATATGTTAATGGAAATGATCTAACCAGGGAGAAAAACTTTGATCTTGCAGGAAATAAAGGGAAAATTTGCTGGAATTATATCTTAGAATGGGTGAGAGGGAAAGGGCTCTAGAAATAAAAGGGTGTGTCTTGGTTTGAGGACAGACAATTCATTTGTAGGAACCAGAAAGATGGTTAAGTGAGCACCTGTTGTAGTGGGCGTTTGTAACCATCCTTTCCCAATTGTTTCCATTTCCTAAATGGAATAGGAAGCAAGACCATCAGCTGAGCAAAGATGGTGAAGAAGGTGTTAAAGGTTTGAGGAAGATGGAAAAAGATACAGTAATCTGAGAGGATGAGTAAACACAAAATAGATAATAAAAATGTTGGGCCTTAGGATTATTGGACCTAAGTGCCCATAATGATATTAGTGGCCACAGATTAAGAGTTTTTCTGGAGCCACTCTCTGCCATGTGTGTGCAGGCCTGGTGTAGCTGGGGACTTGGATTTGATAGGACTGAGTGTCAGGCAGCTGCAACAGAGGGAAAGTGGGGCAAGGGAGATACAGGATATTAGCAAGGAGACTATTATAAAAATGGACCAAGGAATCAAAACTAGATAGGAAGAAAAATAAGGACATGAGGGGGTGGAGGATTAAAGAGTGAAAAAGAGGTAGAATGAATAGATTGTAGGTCCCTGTAAAGTTGAAGAAGTATCATTACCTAGTACTAGTTGTTGAAATGAGGTCACTATGCTTAAGGCACATTGAATATAGAAAACAGTGGCTTTTTTATCTAAATAGGTAATACATTTCTCTTTGTTCCAGAACTCAAATATACATGTATTCTTTTCTGCACTATTATTTATTAATAATTTATACTTAATTCCACATACTTCCACTCAACTTTAATGTACAGTAGGAAATTCCTATATTAGGTGTTAATATTATAAATCCACACTTTTGAACTTTATTTTGTTCTAATACTTCATGACTGACAGCTGGATTTCTACCAAGACTCAATTTTCATAGCAAACCTCATCATTATAAGCCTCCAATTTACAGGATGAAGAGGAAGAACTGTCAGGCTAAAGAAGATGATTGTATCAATTAATGCAAAAAAAAAAGTAACCCAATACTTACTCATAATTAAAAACTCTCAGCAAGATAGAAATAGACAGTAACTACCTCAATTCGATAAAGAGTATCTAAATTTAAAAAACCTAAAGTATATTCATCAATTTTAACAAATGTGCCACTCTGATGGCAGATATTGATAGTGAAGGAAGCTATTCATGTGCAGGGAAGGGGTAGATGGGGGATTTCTGTACCATCCATTCAATTTTTCTGTGAGCCTAAAACTGCTCAAAAAAATAAAGTCCATTTAAAAAAACCCTACAGCTATCATTCTTAATGCTGAAACACAGAATGCTTTCCTCTAAATAGGGGAAAAGGAAAGGATTCAGTTCTCATCACTCCTGTTCAACACAGTACTAGAAATTCTAGCCACTGCAATAAGGCAAGTAAAAGAAAATGCATACAGATTCAAAAGGAAGCAATAAAACTTCTCCTTTTGCAGATGATACAATTGTCTATTTAGTAAATCCCACGAACTATATAAAAATAAAACTCCTAGAACCTAAAAAGTGATTTCAGCAAGGTCACAGAATTTAGGATTAACACAAAATAAATGTTATTTCTATATACAGTAAGTTGTCACTTAATGTTGTCAGTAGGTTCTTGAAACTACAGCTTTAAATAAAATAACATATTACTAAACAAATTTTTTTCCTTATCAAAGTTATAACAAAATGGCATTGAACAAAATGAAGTTATTCCAGGACCTGTACATTGTTTTGCTTAAGGTCAACAGTTTCCCAAAACCTATCAATGGCATTAAGTGATGACTTAAACTGTAGTAATATTGAACATATGGAAACCAAAATTAAAATACATTTATAATCAATCCAAAGAAAATGAAATAATTAGGCATGAACTTAACAAAACATGTACATTATTTGTATGCTGAAAATTGCAAAAGCTGATGAAAGAAGTCAGTAATGACCTAAATAAACAGAGAGACATATGTTATTCAGATTGAAAGACTCAACATTACAAAGATATTATCCCCAAATTGATCTATACCCTTTATGAAATTTTTATCAAAATCCAACAAGTTTTTTTGTAGGCATTGGCCAGCTTATTCTAAAATTTAAAAGAAAGTCACAAACCCTACAATAGCTAAGACAATCCAAAAATAAGAATCAAGTGAGAAGAATCACTCTACTTAATATTAAGATTTACAATACATTGAAAATAATCAAGATAGTGTGGTTTAAGCAGAGGGACAGACTCAGAGATCAGTGGAAGAGAAGAGAAAACCCAGAAACAGGCCCAGACAAATATTTCCAACTGATTGTTTTCCAAATGATTTGTGACAAAAGAGCAAAGGTAATTCAATGGAGGAAGAATAGCCTTTCAATAAATGGTGTTGGTGCCATAGGCAAAAAGAAAAAAAAAATCAACCTTAACTTCACATCTACAAAAATGAACTCAAAATGGGTAATGAACTTAAATATAAAATATAAATTGATATATCTTTTTTAAGAAATAGAAAATCTTCATGATCTAGGATGAGGAAAAAAATTCTTAAATGGCATCACAATTGTAATTCATAAGAGGAAAAGTTGATAAATTGGACCTCACCAAAATTAAAAATTTCTGTGCTGCAAAATACCCTGTTAGGAGGATAAAAAGACAAACTACAGACTGAAAGAAAATACTTGCAAGCCACATATCTGACAAAGGACAAGTATCTAGAATATATAAAGAATTTTCAATACTTAATAGGAAAAAACCAAATAATCCAATTAGAAACTTGACATGAATAGGCATGTCTCTGAAAAGGATATACAGATGGCAAATACACACGTAAAAAATGTTCAACTTCACCTAAGCCATTAGGGAAATGGGAATTAAACCACAATTAGCTGTCACTACATACCTATCAAAATGATCAAAATAAAAAAGATAGTGACAACATCAAACATCAGCAAGAATGTAAAGAAATTGAATTACTCATGCATTGCCGGTGGGACTGTGAAGTGGCACAGCCACACCGGAAAACGGTGTAGGAGTTTTCTTTAAAAAACTAGGCGTGGAGTTACCACGCAACCCAGCAATTCTACTCTCCAGCATTTAGCCTATAAAAATAGAAATGTATGTTTACACAAAAACCTATATATGAATTTTTATAATAATGTTATTCACAGCCAAAAATTGGAAATATCCCAGATGTTATACAATCAGTGACTGGTTTAACGAACTGTGGTGTATCTCTCTCTCTCTCTCTCTCTCTCTCTCTATATATATATATATATATATATATGTACACACACACACACATATATACACACATACACACCATGAAACAGAACCCAGCAGTAAAAAGGAATGAACTATTGATACACACAACAATTTGAATTAATCTCCAGGAAATTATGCTGAATGAAAAAAATCCAATCCCAAGAGGTTCCATAGGATTCCATTTCTGCAGTATTTATTAAATACTAGATTACAGAAATGGGGAACTAATTTTCAGGGGGTATGTACAGAGGTCAGGTTGAAAGGGAGGAAAGAGAGTACCGTTATATAAAGGTAAAAGTACCGTTATATAAAGTACCGTTATATATAAGGAGTCCTCATGGTGATGGGACTGTTCTCTCTACTTCGTTGGTGATCACATGAATCTATACATGTGACATAATGTCATAGAACTAAATACACACACACACACACACTCAAATGAATGTAAAACTGGTGAAATCTCAATACGGTCAATAGATTGCAATCAATGTCAATTTTCCAGTTGTGATATTACACTGTAGTTATACAAGGTGTTAGCATAGGGAGAAACTGGGTGACGGGTGTACCCGAGATTCCTGTATTATTTCTTATAACTGCAAGTGCATCTCAATTATCTCAAAATAAAAAGTTAAATAAATAAGAGTGGCCTTCTGGTGGAGAGCTTAGATAATCTTAACAATCTTATGCTCTAAACAGTAAAAATATGCAATAAAAATCAATTATACATCTATAAATTATATTAAAAGTGACACACCATTTTGGGCAAAATCCAAAGAAATTAACACATCAGCATACACTTTTAGCTTTAACATTAGAGTTTTAGACTATCTCTGGCCCTTTCTCTGGCCAGACAGAAGGAAATCCTCAGATCCACTCTGAAGGCTTTCTTAGACAGAGAAGCCTCTGATAGCTTTTCAAAGCAGCTTAGTGCCAAACATTCTCTGAGCAGTCACTAAGAGTCTGCTTGCAGCTTAATAGAAAGGTTTTTTCTTTTTTTTAAATTGCCTTCTGACCATATACAATGATTTCTCTTTTTGTCTGGTTCCTGATTACTCTCTGATCTTTAGCCTACAGAGAAACATCTTTCAGTTCCTTACATTCCATACTAAAATTTAGATGAGAGGAAGCATCCTCAAAGCTGGATTATCTGACTCCCAGACCAGTGTGATCCTCCTACTGTCTTCAGCTGCTTTTCCTAGCGTGCAGCCAGAGCTGACATTTCTACTTTCTAAACTGCTGGCCCTTAATGATCTCTCTTATTCTGTGAACTTCTATAGCAATTATTACCTGCACTGATGTGTTTATTTTAAATTGAAGCATATTTATATGCAACAAAAAGCACTAATTTTAAGTGTAAGTTTAATGCGTGTTGATAAATGAATTCACTCCTGTGTGACCATCACCGCAATCAAGTTTTAGAACATTTCCATGGCCCTAAAAAGTTCCCTTGGCCTCTTTCTCTGGCCCCGGCCCCAGGCAACCATTATTTTGCTTTTCATCACTATAGCTTTATCTGTTCTAGAATTTTATTTAAATGGAATAATAAAGTGTGTATTCTTTTGTGTTTGGCTTTTTTAACTCAGCATAAGGTTCTTTGTATTTATCTGTGCAGTTATGTATAAGGGCTGTCCGGAAAATATCCAGCCATTGTTAATATAATAAGTATGGTTTTGTGCGACATCAATGTAACCTGGCAGCCAAGGAGAGTGGACTGTAATGCGCATGCGTCAACAATGACAACTTCACTGTAGTAATCAGTGGAGCACTAGACACCGTTTAGTGTGTACTGTGTGGCTGTCGCATTCCAAATGACTGAGCAAGTAGAGCAACGGATTTGCATCAAATTTTGTATTAAGCTTGAATATTCCTCTGCAAAAATTATTCAGATGATTCAGAAGGCTTTCGAGGATGATGCAGTGAGTGCAGCACAAATAAAAGTGTGGCGCAAACGCTTCAAAGATGGTTGAGAAGCTGTTGAACGTGATTCACATTCTGGAAGGCCTGAGAATGTAGAACATGTACAGGTTAGGTTAAGAGACGCTGGGTAACTGTGTGAGGTCCCAAGGTCCCTACTTTGAAGAGGAATGAGGTGTCATTGTCAATGTTTCTTGTATCTTCTATCTTCTTCAGTAAATGCCTCTATTTTTCATATTACATGGCTGGACACTTTCCAGACAGACCTCATAGATTAGTTTATTTTTGCTGCCGAATAGTATTCTATTTTGTTAAATAAGTTATATAAACAGTGTTATATTTTGTTTATTTTCACCTGTTCATGAACATTTGAGTCATTTGTACATTTGGACTATTACAAATCAATCTACTATGAATAAGTTTTTGTATGGAGTCATGTGCTCTCGTTTCTCTTGGGTATATACCTAGGATTGGAATGGCTGGATCTAATGGTAGATGTATATTTATTTAACTTTATAAGAAACTACCAGACTATTTCACATTCCTACCAGCAACATAGGAGAGTTCCAGTTGCATTCCTATTAACAGTTGCTTATTCCTTTTATTTTTATCCATTCTAGTAGATGTGTGGTTCTAAGTTACATTTCCCTGGTGACTACTCATGTTGCAAATCTTTATGTGTGCTTATTGGCTTTCACATATCTTTTTGTGTGAAGTGTCTGCTCGAACCTTTTGCTTATTTTTTACCTGGGTTGTTCGTCTTATTACTGAGTTTATATCTTATGAATAAAATTCTTCATCAACTACATATATATTGTGAATATTACCTCCCCAATCCATAGCTACATTTTTGTTTTACCTAAGAATGTCTTTGAAGATCAAAAGTTTTAATTTTAATAAGATCCTGTTTATCATTTTTTAAATTTTATGATTAGCTCTTTTTGTATCTTGCTTATGAAATTTTTTCCTACCCTAAGGTCATGAAGATTTTCTCTTCTGCTTTTGTCTAGAGGTGTTATACTTTCATCTTTGATGTTTATGTCTATGATGTATTCTAATTCTCTTTTGATTTAAAAATAATAATAAAAGCCAAACTGAACTCCCTGTTTCCATTAATATTACACGTACTTAAAAGGAATTTATTAGAGATTCTATATTTTATTTTAAAAACTAAAGAATTACCGATAATGTAATAAATAAGAACATTCAGATCTATCAGTGAGGGTTTCAAATATATAAACTGCTTAGTTTTTTAGCAAAATGCCAATATTAGTCATCTACCAGGGCTAAAGCATTAACAATATGATAACTTAATCAAGCTCTTATCAAGAACTCCATCCCTGGTTCTCACATTCCTCTTGAAATTCTCACACTCCATAGATCTTACAAAGAAGAAATGACAGGAGAGCCTGATAACAATTCTGCCCACTCCCATACTCAAGAGGTGAAAAAACTAAAAACTACTATATAATTAGTAAGTGCTAAGCCTGCTGCTTTTATTCTCCTTCCTCTCCCCGATGTTCTAATATATTTCCAGTGACTTATCTACGGAAATGGGTTGGTCTCAGGAAATGTAGGAGGGAGTTTTATAATGACTTAGGAAAACCATCTTTTAATATTGATTTTTTTTTAATATAAGTATGTGAAAACACATATGGATAATCCTTTCACTATTAGATTTAAATATTCTATTCCATTAGTTTTATTTATATGTGTATATATACACATACATATATTTACACACACACATGCATACATGTATACATATATGCAGGGACAGATGATTGATTGATAGATAAATAGATAATACTAGTGTTCTACTCCTAATGAAAATGAAGTTCCAAAACACTAGTAATTCTGAGAAAGAGAATCTTGAAATTATTCTGGCCCAATCTCCACATAAAGTAACCCTAATCTATACAAAATGGCCTAATATTATAATACCTAATTTATTGTATTTTAAATGTTTTAGTGTGTGCAGATATTTCAGTACAATCCCCAAAATGAATCTGAGTGTCTACAATGAAAAACACTGTATTTGTATTCTAGAGTAGTGATTTTGAACTCTGGCTTCATGTCAAAATAACCTAGGGAGTTTTAAGAAAACATTAATGGCCAGGCCCACCCCTACATTAATTGAATTAAAATCTCTGGGGCTGAGACTCAGGGTATCCATCATGTTTAGACAGATGGAGAGCCACTGTTCTCGATTAGCAGTTCTCAAAATGTGGTTCATGGACCACTGGAGATCCCTAAGATGGTTTCAGGTAGTCTATGATGTCAAAAGTCAAAACTTTCCCCCAAATTCCCATATACAATGGGACTTCCATATCCATGGGTTCTGCATACATCAGTTTAACCAACTGCAGATCAAAAATATTCTGGAAAAAAATGGATGGATGGTTGCATCTGTACTGGGCATGTACAGACTTTTTTATTATTTTATAAACAATATAGTATAACAACTATTAACGTAGCAGTTACATTGCATTAGGTATTATAGGTATCTAAAGATGACTTAATGTATACAGGAGGATGTGTGTAGGTTATACGCAAATACCACACCATTTTGCATAGGGAACTTGAGCATTTGTGGATTTTGGTATCTGAGTGAGGGGGGTCCTGAAAATAATCCCCCATGGATACCAAGGGACAACGATAATTGCTCGTTTGAACTTAGCATGCAATATATATATTTTTGTAAAATTGAATTGAATTGCATTAATCATGATTTTGATCTTCATCCAACTTAATATAGTGTTTCTTAACCAGAATATTCTGTGTCAAAGAGTAAAAGAACTGACAGAAGATAGCTACAAAAGTTCTCGTACCTTTAATTTTACTCAGAGGTTTGGAATAAGAAAAACAAATCATTATTTGCATGTCCACTCTTCCTTGCTTATAGGAACAATATGGTGGAAAAGTTTCAAAAATACCACCTTAATGTAAAAAAGAAAATAACTCTTCCAACACTTAATAACAAAGTGTTAGAAACTAACCAAAAGCAAGAGGAATAGAAGGTGAGGTGATTATTCCTTTGGCCCTTCAGGGAGTGTCCTCAGTTTGTGTTCTTGCCAGAAGCAATATCTAGCTATTTATGTTAACCGAGTCAGCGGCTTGAGATGAAGGCAAGCAGGGAGACCTCTCTATCCTGTTTATCAAGAAAGATGAAGACAAAAATAGAAAAGTGGAAATGATCCAAACAGAAAAATGGAAAATATGTTTTTTAGGAGTCAGAGGGGAATCAAAGACCATATCCAAGTAATACTGAGCAGATAAATATGGCCTAAAGGAGAAAGAAAAGTAACTGAGCATTACTGAAATTCAAATTAAGTGCATGCCACTTCTCACAGAGTAATGCACCAGAAGTCAAAGATGGCAAATTAAAATATACACAAGAATTTATTCTTTCCCTGTTTGGTTGTCACACATTTTAAAAGTTGATTATATGCATTTTGATAAAGATGTAAGGAAACATGTATTTTTTCCATTGTTATCTAAATGTAATATAGCACTATTTTTTAGAGGACAATATTAATTAAAGGTGAAAATGTGTACTTATTGACCAAGAAATCCCACTTATAAGAATCTGTCCTTGAGAAATAATCAAACATGAGCACAAAGATATATTGATAAGAATATTCTTTACAGCATTGTTTGTGACTAAGACTAAATATTAAGACTATCCTTTATGGCCATTAATGGGACATGGATAAGTACAGTATGGTACTTTGTACTTTGTTGTAGTTAAGAATAATAAAATGGATTAATAGAATATATACTATGCTCCCAGTTGTATAAAATACCTTAACTAAACATATGTGTATGTGTATGAATTTAAATACATAGAAAAAAATTTTAATAATTTCCTGGGTAGGGGATTGTGATATGGGAAAAAGATATTGAAGAGATATATATATCCATACATATAAGCACATATATACTTCTTAATTCTCTTTAACTATACACTCTTATACTTTGACATTTTATAAATTTAAAGATTAAATTATATATTTCCATGTACATAGCTATATAAACACACCTCTATAAGTAAAGATGGGCCTTTTTTAAAGGGGGCAATATCCTGCTGCATCTGGTAGGAGTCAGAGAATGGAAAATTCCCACAGAGGAGACTTGGGAAAGTTCTAGAGGGACTATGAAACCTTGGAGAGAAAACGGAAGGATTTGTAGTCTTGGACGACTGTGGGATGGTGGAGTGCTTTCATTGCTTTTCCTTCTGAAGGTTGGGATTTTGGAGGAAAAAGTAGTATGTGGGAAATAAATAGCCGGAGAGATGTGGTGGGTGATAAGGGGGGGGTGGAGAGAAAGAGAAAGAAAGAGAGAGACTTATATATCTAGATATAGTTCTCTATCTCTATACACAGGTATATAATCAATGAATGGTATTTGGATTTCTAAACTATGGATATGATGACTCAGGAATGTCAGATAATTGGTGAGATATTTACCAACATATTATCTGACTTCTTCAAGAGAAATTTATGTCCAATAGGATGAGCTGGAGAAAAAGAAATGCCCAGATAAAATTTCATAAGTAGCAGTTTTTCCTATACCCCACAGATTTTTAAAAAATTATTGACATCCCTTTCATGTTCCTGGGTTAACATTTAGAAATTCTTATATAAATATAAATGGTAGCAGAAGATTTCTTGTGTATTTTAAATAATGACATTTTAAGTAGAATTGTTCTAAAATGGTTAATGTGAGTCAAATCTCTCTAAATACCATGGTAATTTGAAAAGTCCATGAAAAAGTTCTTTTTTGGCAGTCAGAATTTTACATCATTCCTTTTTTCCTCTGAACTTACATTTTCATTCCCCAGTCCCCAAAGAATTTGATTTTCACGCAATATATTGTTATAATTAAAAATCTTTTATTGATCAATCTATCAAATTATCTCCAATAAAATATGGACATAAATTTAATTTTTTATAATTTATGGGACTATTAAGTATAGCAACAACTTAACTGGATTGAATTATCATTAAAATTACTAGCAATCAAAACATAAATATATTTAAAATTAGTATAACTAGAACACATAAAAGTAAAATTTTATTGAGAATTCATCTCTCATTTCAAACGATGGTGCTCTTTTTGTTCAATTAGTTCATATAGCCATGAATGATTATTATTTTGATCTATAATTAGGGGCCAGTGGAAATTAACAGCCCAGGAAAGAGACATATTAGGTCACCATTAAGAGCTAGACTTATAAATGGTGTTATTAAATGCATTGTTTATAATAGAATCCACAATGCATTTCTACCAAATTACCCACCTCTAATACAATATCCTTGGGAAAATTCATTTACCCCCAGGGTTATATATGTGCCTTAGTTTGAAGATTACTGTTAGAGATTATGTCAAGATGATGTAAAATGATGGTGAAGGTCCAATAGGCCACATGAAAAAGTCACTGGGAAGGGGATCAATCACATCATAGCTTCAGATACCTATATACCAATATGCAAACAATGGATAAGAACATACATCTAATAATGCAGGGTGATAAATAGTACCTTATATTGAAGACCAAGGCTTGTTAAATGAAGTCAGATGATGGAAAACTATGATGCATTCCAAAGAAACAGAGATACTTAAGGGAAGGCAGAGTAAGACTGTGTATCATACATACCCTATATACCTGGTCAGTGAGTATTTGTTGATAATACAGAAGCCTGGGCTCTATGACCTAATTAATCAGATTCTCTGAGGATGGGGCTAAAAATATTTTTTACAATATTTCCAGGTTTAAGGTCTGTCATGTGTGAGAACAATTTAGTGCTTAGAAAAAAGAACTCATTAATTTCAATTTAAAAAAATAGTCAATGAAGCCTTTAAAAGTAAAGCTAGTTCATGATAGTTGAGAAGCTCTTAAAACAAATCAGATGATGCAAATTTAAATATTCCAATGAACAGAAAAAGGGGAAATTCTCTAAAGCAGTGCTGTTCAATAGAAATACAATGCGAGCCACATACGCAATTTTAAATTTTCTGGTAACCACATTTTAAAAGTTAAAAGAAACAAGTGAAAAGTTTTAATAGCATAATTATTAAACCAATATTTCCAAAATATAGTCATTTCAACATGTAATAAATATAAGAATTATTAACAAAGTATTTTACCTTCTTTTTTTAGCTAAATTTTCAAAACTGTGTATTTTATACTTTATAGCACATTTTAATTCAGAATAGCCGTATTTTAAGTGTTCAATAGCCACATGTGACTGGACAGCACAGGTTTAAAGAAAATAGATACAATAGAGGAAACTCTCTGAAGTTTAGATTTTTTAAAAAAACTTATACAAAATATAGCGGAAAAAAGATAGTGTATTTTAAAATACTTTTGGAAGCAAGTAAAGCCTCAAACTCCAAACTTCAAGCGAGCTTAAAGAGGAACACAAGTATCATCCATCACAAGAAGCCCTGAAATAGGGCAGATTCAATCATGTCATCAAAGACCAGGTTCTTTTCATGTTTTTATTCTGCTCTCTGTGTGTTGCCTTTATCCCAAGACCAGTAACAAAATGGCAGCAGTAGTCAGTCCCAGATATTACATAGTGAGATAACAGCGTTCAGAAGTAGAAGAAAGACAGCATCTCTTCTTGTGTGTCTCTCTTAGTAGTGAGAGAACTTTGCTGAGACTACTCCCAATAGGATTCCTTTCAATTCTCATTGGCCAGAGTTGAGTTAAATGCCGTTCTGTAGCCAATCACCATCAAGCACTGCATATGGGGCCTTCCAATTTTGAGTAAGATGAAGTAGGCACTCTCCAACCTGTCTCTCCTACTAAATGCAGTGATAAAACCAGAACAAAATGAACGGAACAAAATAAAAGAATCTACCTGAAGGCTGTTAAAAGTGAATAGCAGCAGGCAGACTGACTCGGGAAGGAGATTGGAATTCAAATCACCTCTGAACCAGTAGTGAGTTTACCGTTTTTCTTTCTCCCCTCCAGTATCTCACAGCCTGGTCTCAAGGCAGCCCAAGCACCAGATGTGGACGTTGGTGTGGATAGAGAGATCTCAAGAAGAAGCCCTCTAGTACTAGCTCGAGGAGCAGGAAAGTCTACTGGCTGCAACAGTCATGGCAGCAGGAGCCCACAGGCACCCGAAATTTAGGAAGAGAAACTTTCCTCTCTGAGCAGAAGAGCTGTGGTCCCAAAAGGGTGGCAAGAATCCCCACTGATTTTTCTCTCTCTCTCTCTGTTCCTGGTGCTTGGTCCTGGAGTTGGAAACATGTGGCAGAGCACGACAGATAAAGCCCCAGTTTTCTGGCCAGAGGACCATAAAAGCGGATGTGCTTAGGGGATTGTGGAGAGGAAGGAGCTAGAGAAAGCAACTTTGATAAGTGAAGTGAAAGAAATTCTTCATGACCTGAGATAAGGCAGAGATGTCTTAGATATGACACCATACATATAATCCATAAAAGAAAAAACATTGATAAATTAGGCTTTATCAATTTTTTTTTAATTTGCTCTATGAAAGACACTTGAATAATGAAAAAACAAGCTACAGCTTGGGAGAAAGTATTTTTAAATCATATATCTGACAACAAACTTGTATCCAGAATACATAAAGAGCTGTCATAATAGTTAAATATTTAATAACTCAATTTAAAAATGGGCAAAAGACTTGAGCTTCACCAAAGAGGATATATGTAAAGCAAGTAAGCACATGAAACATGTTCAACATCATCCACCATTGGGAAATGCAAATTAAAACCATGCTGAAAGACCAGCACACACCTTTAAGAATGGCTAAATTTAAGAAAGACCAAAAAACCATGAGCAGGTGAAGATGAAGATGAGGTGCTCTCATAAATTGATGATGACAATGAAATATGATTCAGCCACTCTGGAAGACTATTTGGCAGTTTCTTATAAAGTTAAATATACACACTTATACTGTGACCATTGATCCTCTCCTGAGTATTTGCCCAAGGAAAATGCTCATGTAAAAACTCACACACAAATGTTTATTGCGACTCTATTCACAATCCCCCCCAAATTAGATACAACCCAGATGTCCTCAACAGGTGAATGAATAAATAATAAATGAATTTAAAAAAACCTGTGGTACATATTTCTATTAATAGTAACATACTACTCTGCAATGTATAAAGTGTTAATACATATATCTTGGATAAATTTCAAAGACATTATGCTTAGTGAAAGATGCCAACCTCAAAATGTTACATTGTATGATTCCACTTATATGATATTCTCAAAAAGATAAAAATGATAGTAACAGAAACTAGATCAGTGGTTGCCAGGAGTTAAGGGTAAAGGGGAGTTTGTGACTACAAAGGGACAGTGCAGTCAAGTTCAGTGGGGTGATGGAACTGTTCTGTATCCTGATCGTAGGGGTGATTATATGAATCTACACATATATTAAAATGTGTGGTACTACACACCAAAAAAAAAAAAAAAGTCAATTCTATGTCAATTTTTTTTAAGTTGAATTGATTAGACATATGGCTACATGTATAAGGGAGGGATGCAGAGTGGGGATAGGGATAATTAAATCAAATAGGAGTCCTTTAAGGAAGAAGGAAAGAAGATATGGGTGTTCAATATGCAACTAGAAGTGATCACTATAAGCACACAATAAAAGACAAATGAAGTTAAGAGAGTGGCTTAGAACTGGTAGGAATTGTGACAATGGCTAAATTTCTACATTGAATTGAGATGTGTCAAAAATAATGCCCAGATAAATTCGGTTTTCTTTTAAAATTATTTGGAGCAAAACCAAGGACGCAATAAGCCCTCTGCTAAGGGCAGATGGTATAAGGTTAACAGATGACAGAGAGAACATGCAACTACCTAATTGTTGTTATGCCTCCATTTTATCTGTCAAGATGACCTTATATAAGTGAAAATGGTGACTTACAAAAACAGAATGTACAATATAATGTCATTTTATTTAAATATATATGTGCATATATACTTAAAACGTATAGGTATGAAGAACATGCCTAAAATATTAGCAGTTTTTATTTTTGATGTAGGGTTTTAATTTTGCTGTGCATATGTATTTCCTAAATATCCTGCAATTTACACATATTACTTTTAAAATAAAACAGAATAAGTGATTTTAAAATGAAAAAAAAAGATTACAGAAACTTTAAGAAAACAGAAGATCCTAAACGAGGAGGTTTTAAAAGAATGCAGATACAGTGAACAGCACAGGGGCTGTGGGTATGTGGAAGAGGGTGTCCAAATAGAGAAAAAACAATCATGTAAGGTAAATGGCAATGTTATGTAGGTAGAGCTTTATCTATAAATTTTGTTTTACTTTGGTTTTTTAAAATACACTATAAACTAGCTCATAATTCATTTTCCTATGTCAGGAAGTATTGGGTCAGATTGCTATGTGGTCATTTAATAAAGATTTTGTGCATCTTTGTAAAAAAAAAAAAGAATGCATAGACTTTATAAAAGACTTAACAATTAAATACACTCCAGAGCACTGCAAGATCTTTTGGAGAACAGGAGACACGCAAAAGTAGTTCCAACCTTCAAAAAAGAAATAAATCAGACTCTCAAAACTATAGCAAAATTCGATGCCTAATTATTGAAAGAACAGATTTGGAGCACTTAGAACAGAAGCACTATTAGGATCCCAGCTTAGACTCACTAAAAATAAGTCATGACAGAAACCTTTTTTCCTTTCTTAACAGAGTTACTGCAAGTAATGGTTGCTGTGCCCTCAGACTTGAACTAGTCAACACCTTTTTCTCTCTTTCTGATGACAGAACCTCAATTTTATTTGGGGGAACTATTTTGGCTATTTTATAGACTTCTCATGAGTATCAACACATCTTAACACATCCAATCTTTAATTCATCTTTTCCCTTAAAACCTGCTCCATCTTAGGCCAAACATCTTGGAGTCATTCTTGACTTTTCTCTCTTTCTCACACTCCACATTAAAATCCATCAGCACATACAGTTGGTTTTACTTTTAAAACAAATCAAGGATCTGACTATTTCTCACTATTGCTGCTGCTACCACCCACACCCAGGACCACTCACTATCTTTCCTCACCTGGCTTATTACAAGGGCCTCTAGAGGAAATCCCTACCTCTTTTCCAGGCCGGATATACTCTACTGTCCTTTTAAAACACAAGTCAAGTCATGTCACTCCTCTGACGACTGTCCATTCCATTCAGAGTTGATGCTAAAGTCCTTACCATGGACTTCAGGGCCACTAATGAAATGCCTGGCCTTCTTCCCTGCCTTCCGCCCCCTCTTTTGCTCATTGGCTCTAACCACAGTCGTCTTGCTGGACCCTGAACCAGGCAGACACACTTCTGCCTCAAGGCCTTTGTACTAGCTCTTTCCTCTGCCTGGAAGTCTCTCTTCCAGCTCCCATGTAGCTAAGGTGGCCATACATTCTGGTTTGCCTAAAAAGAGTCCCCATTTGTGCCTGCTATCCCAGCATAAAAAGCACAATCTTTAAAGTGTTCCAATTTGGATGATAAATTACACGGTCACCCTACCCACGGGTCGTTGCCTTATCTCTTTCAAGTCTGTTCAATCACACCTACTCATTGAGACCTTCTGTTCACCTAATTTAAAACTGTAACACCTACCTCGGTACCTCTATCTTCCTTTCCCGTTCTGTGTTCTGTTATTTGTGGTTCTTTTTACCTACTCCATTACTTTTTTATTTATCATATTTTATTCTCCGTATTCTGCCACTACGATGTAAGGCAGACATGCCTGTTTTATTTTCAGTATTGTGTCACCTGGAACAGTTCTAGCATAAAGTAGTTCTCCATAAATATTGATGAATGAATGTACAAGTGAGTGCCTAGAAACTTATTTTCTCACAAGTTACCAAAACGAAGTAAAATAAAAATTTGTCTTTGGGGATTTTGATGATAAATAAATATTCTATAAAACATTCCTTGAAGCCACATAATCCAAAATGCCTTGTTATCTAATTAAAATTTATCAATCTAGTCTTTAAAAATGTAGAGTTTAACTTTAAATATTTCCCTGATTCAAATACACATTTTCATAAACATACAGAATTATGTTGAATATATAGATATGCCAGGATTCCTCTGGTTGAAAGTAATAGAAATTTAACTTGAACTTCCTGAAGCAAAAAAAAAAAAGCGAAGGAGTGGGAAGAATGTTTATTGGAAAGAGACTATGTAGTCTCACAGAACTGAAAGAAACGCCAGAGGGCCAAACCCTTGTACAGCAGCTTCTGAGATTTTCGAGCCTAGACACAAGAATTCAAACACAAACAAGATTCTCTTTTCAGTCTTCTCTGCTTCATGCTATATTTGGGCCTCATTCTCTTTTATTGCAGACTGTGGAAGGACGTTTTTTTTCCCAGGTCCTGGCTATAATTTAAAAAAAAAAAAAATCCTGAGTCATCTTATTGGCTCCAGCTTGAGTCAC
>CAUYRT010043081.1:0-32754 GCA_963574885.1 Lepilemur ruficaudatus | reverse complement strand
GATGGGCTATAGGAGCCCCAGTCGTTTAAATTTCATTACAGACAGCAGAAAGGAAAGAAAGGGAAAGATATGCCCCTCCGTTAAGGAGACTTCCTAGAAGCTGCACCTACTACTTCTGTCTTCATCAGCCAAAACTTAAATAAATCTATTACAAGAAGTTAAAATTTATCAAAACTTCTTGGCATATAGGACGGTTTCTATAAGAGGAATTACTGGATCAAAGGTCAAATGTTGCAGGCTTTTGAAATATATGACAAATTAATTTCTAAATAATTATTACATTATACAATCTCACTTGGAGAGAATGAGGTTGTCCATATTTCTGCATTCTTGCTAGTATTAGGTCTTTATTAAAATTATTTTGAGGAAAGTACCTTTTTTTACACCAAGGGTTGCATTTCCCTGGTTTAAAAATAAATAAATAAACAAATAAAATTATTTTGTTAATTTTATAAACAAAATATTGAATCTTTTGCACTCTGATTAATAGTAAAATGGAAAATATTTTCATATTTTAGTGGCCTTTATATTTCCTCTTCTGTATATTGTCTAAATATGTCTTTGGTTCACTTTTCTACTTGAATCTTAGTTTTTCTCCTAATGAGTTCTCTATATATTAAAGATATTTTACATTTTAATTTTCATTTCATTGAGACTATTTTTATGAATGATGTGAAGATCACGAAATACTTTTTAAAAATAGCCAGTTATTCCAGAATAATTTATTGAATAATCCTTTCATTCTTCAATTATTTAGGATTCCTCCTTTTGCATATTTAATTGTATGTATAGTAGAGTCTGTTTCCAAGTTATCTATTCTGTGCCATTGTTTATTCTTATAATTGCCATGCTACTTACTGTAGCTATGTTTGGATGTTCACTAAAGCTAGTTCCCCTTCATGGCTCTTCAATTAATGTATTTTCTTACTTATTCTTGTATATTTATTCTTCTAGGTGAACTATAAAATAGTTTTACCCCAATTGAGAAATAAAAGCACCAATTGCATTAAGCTTATAAATTTAAAATTGGCATCTTTACAATAGGTAGTATTCCTGTGCAAGGTCATGGCATGTCCCTTTATTTATTCATTTTTCTTCTTATGTAAAGAATTACTTATCTTGAAAACATATATGAATTTACCACCAAAACCATGCTCCTCTTGTTATTGAGTCAGATATCCCATTATATAAAGAGTTATTTTCTACTGGGTCCAATGCAATCAACTTGCCACCAAGTTGGTCTTTTCAAGGAAATCTAAAACCAATTAAAACCTTATTTTGGCAAATGATACATTACATAACATCAAAAAAATCTAGATTCTATGAAAAAAATCTGAAACTCATATATGTTAAATGTGTGATTATCTAATATTAAATCAAAGACTAAAAGTCAAAGGACACATAATAATGTTTCGGGACTCCAAGTATCATTGCCAACTCATCCCTATGTTTAATGGTCCTAGGATACCTCTGGGTATGCCTCCTTCCCCAGTGCACAGCCACCACAGTAAATGACCATGGATCCCTTTTAGGAAGGCCTGAGAGAATCATTATAGTTATACTTGAGATGGTGACCTGGCTACCTCCTCAGTCAAAAAGCACCGGGTCTGAAAAATGACTAAGGTTCAAGAACAGGGAAAGAGATCATGACTTCTTATTGAGTAACCATCCTAATTTTATCAAATCCAGATTATTAACCAATATACACCTAGCACTGAGCACAGGAACTAACACATAGTAAGTACTCAAAAATATTTGTCCAATGAATGAATGATGGTTGAGATTTCAGAGATATAAAGGTTTAGGGTTATGTATATAACCTCAATCAATCAGTGATTACTGAAATGTTTTATCTTTCATTAAGTATCCTACTTGACCTACAGGGAAAACATAGAGAACTGCTCAAGAGAATAGTCTCTGGAATCAATCAGTGAGAATTTGATACCTGGTCTCCTCTTACTATCTCTAAGCCTCAGTTTCCTCATCTTTAAAGTGGGTATAATATTAACCTGAATTAGTCTGGGTGCAGTGGCTCACACCTGTAATCTCAGCACTTTGAGAGCCCGAGGCAGGAGGATCACTTGAGCTCAGAAGTTCGAGACCAGACTGAGCAAGAGGGAGATCCTGTGTCTACTAAAAAAATAGAAAGAAATTAGCTGGACAACTGAAAGTATATATATGTATATATAAAATTAGCCGGGCATGGTGGTGCATGCCTATAGTCCCAGCTACTCGGGAGGCTGAGGCAGGAGGATCGTTTGAGCCCAAGAGTTTGAGGTTGCCGCGAGCTAGGCTGACGCCACAGTACTCTAGCCCAGGCAACAGAGTGAGACTCTGTCTCAATAAAAACAAAAAGACAAAAACAAACTGTCTCTTGCTGAGTAAATATTCAATAATCTAATATTTAACTTCACTTCAAAGGCATTTTATCCTTCATCTTTCTCTTACTTTTCAAGGTCTCAGGGTTCCATAGGGAAGCCATATGCCCTCTTGGCAAGAAGGAACCCTTGTATCTGTAAGTGGGTCTCTTTGTAGGCTTTGGAATTCTTGTGGGCCTCAGGGTCCTTGCTCAACTTAGTATTGATGTCCCAGTTATACTTGGCCACTGGGTACCCTGGGGACATTTGTTGCTGCGGTGTGCAGTATGAGGACTACTGGTCTGTCCTTTTGGTTGCGCCAGGGCCCACTGATCCATAAATGCTGACTTGACCCCACCTTTGCATCCCTTTGGGATTCAGCCACTGTCTCCCTTAGACCTGTGGCAGAGGCTACCAGGTCCCCTCCCTCTTCCCCCTTCCTCATGGCGACCCCATGGCAGGTCCCACTCAATTACCTTCCACTTCCCCAAAAGGCATGTCAGAGAGGAGGCTTTTGACTCCCTTCCAAGCCATCAAGGGTGGCTTGCTCTGTCTAACGAGGCTACTGTTACACCATGGCAGGCCTACGTGCACTGTAGAGTGGTGTTTTCTCCATTTTGAAACAAGAGGCCAGGCCAAAGGCCCCTGTGCATTTGGTTTATTTCCTCAGTGCAAGCTGTGGTTTTCCTCTTTTCTAATCAGTTACATCCCCTTGAGTTTCAACAGAGCAGGGGCTATGTGCAAAGCAAGGGTCTTGGTGGCCAGTGTCATACCCCACATTTTCCACGCCTTGCACCACTAGGCCAGAGCACGGCTTCTCTCAGGGTAGACTTCCCTTTTAAGAAACTTTCCTCATTCCTTAACTTAAAGCTGATTCTTCCTCTCCCTTTCCCTGAGGCAATAAATCTCTCCCAGCCTTAAAGTCAGGAATGTTTGTGAGAGAAGAAAACAGATTACAGAGAAAAAACTATTTGGGGAGGTACTTCTATGGTATTATAATATTTACATCATCCTTTCTTTGACTAGTAAATTTGAGTGTCCTCCCATTTCCCCCTTCAATTGTTAGATTAATTATAGGAAATCAAGAATACATATCTTTACATAGCTAAAATAGAATATTTAAATTTTAGATCATAGAACATTAGAGATCAATATATATTAGTGATGACATGATAATGATGGAATTGAGCAAAAACACAGAAAACTGGACTCGGCAGGAATCAGAATGCTTAACACCTCAGAGTACTTTGAGCCAGTTTTCAAAAGACTTTTCTTATTTTAATTCTTTAACCAAAGAAATGTGGGGCCAAAGGTCCTGGGTGAGACCATAAAACCTTATGGATTATGATTGTTATAATGGAAATTCTGCTACTAAATAGCCATCTGAATACATACACGTTGCTGCTCTGATTTTACAGTTTCCTCTTGTATAAATCCAAGACTTTAGACTAGGTGACCTCCAAGGAACCATGGATCCTTAGAGGTCATCAGCTGTGGATCTATGATTTTTTGTGGAATACTCGAATGGTTCATTGTCCATAAACGTGGCAGCAAGCTGTTGTTCATGTGTCACATGTTAACCTCTTACTGGAATTGGAGCACATCACAGTGCTATTATGCAACCCTCCAGACCTTCAGACTTTGGGTCATTAAAATTGGACAGAACATAAAGAACCTTTGCGTGATATGTCCAGTCTAAGCACAGGCACCAAAATTACATGGCCGAGATTGGCAAACTTGAAAACTTCCTGAAAACTGAACGTATTTTTGCTCCTATGCCTTCCTCCCTTCCTTCCTCCTCCTCCTCTTGCTTCATCACTTACTTCTGCTTGTGAGTCTTCAAATTCTCCCTCAGATGGGATTCTGTCCTAATGCACAAATGTATCTCTCTCTCTTTTGTCTTGTACTTCTTAACCAGTCGTCTTGGAATAGAAGTCTGAACCTACTGCCTTCACTCTTCACTTCCGTGTGATCCAGTAGCTATCTGTACCACTCTACTGAAATTCTTATAAAGATTTCCAGTGACTTTTTATCTGCCCAAACCTATCTCTTCTTACCTCCTTGTGCTTGATTTCATTGCAGTATTTGCTCCTTGGTGATCTCACCAGGACCATCCCACAGCCAGTGATGCCTCCCAAGTCAACTTCCAACTACCTAGCAGTTGTCTTCACCTAGATATCCTACAGACATCTCAAACTCTTGGGTGTCTACAACCAAATTCATAATCCTTCATACTTCTATTCTCTGGCTCAGTTAATGATTAATATCATTAAACCTCTCAATGTGGAAATGAACTTGACCTCTTCTTCAACTCTTCGATCTCTCTTATTTCACTCTTCCAATTGGCCACCAAATCCTTTTTCTCCATCCACAATCCACTGCCTTAAGTTAGGTTTTTAGCATTTCTTAAAAGGACCTACCTGACATTAATCTCCAATGCTATCCCTAGTCCAGTCTGCCCAAGGGCTGCTGGAGTTATCACCACAAAAAATAAATCTGGTGATGCTACCATACTACTCATGAACTCTCCTTGTTGCTTTCAGGGTAAAATCCAATCTCCTAAGCACATTGTACAAGGCCCTTTACAACATTGTCACCACCGATCTCCCAGCTTTATCTTCGTGTGTTCCAGCCACACTTTCCCTCCCCTAGACACATCAAGTTCTTTTGGACACCATGACCTTGATTTCAGGCACTGAATGTTCTCTTTGTATATCCTTAATCACAAAACACAATGCCTGACAGATTGTACAACTTCAATAAATGTTTGTTGAAGGAATTAACCAAGGATCCTAGATGGTGTTTCCTAAATAAAACCAGCTGGGTGTGATGGCTTACATCTGTAATCCCAGCAGCACTTTGGGAGGCTGAGGTGAGAGGATCACTTGAGGCCAGGAGTTTAAGATCGGCCTGGGCAACATGGTGAGACCCTATCTCCTAAAAAAAAAAAAATTAATTATTAAGTAAAACAATTATGAAAGAAATCCCTCTGTCAAAAAATTAATTTTTCTTTTTTGAGGAGGGAGGCAAACAGTTGCTTGCTAACCTGATGTTTCTGTCATTATTCTAGCCGTTTTCAAATCTTGTCCGATTCATGTCAGACTATCAAAAGAAAAATAGCTGACAAAATCTTTTCTCTTCTTTCGCTTACTGTGTGGAAAAATAAATCAGCGAGACCTTTGCAAATGGGAGCGTCATACCTCAGGTTTTCCATTGATAATGACAACTAAAGCATGAGCAGTACCTGAAACCCTAGGTAGGATTTGAAGTAAATGGAGATTTAAAATTAGCTAAACTGAGAAAGTCAGATCATATGAGTTCCTATATTTGTGAGTTAATTTAGAAACTATTCATAAAGGGAAGGGAGAAAAAAAAACTGACCTCTTAAAACTTACAAGAAATTCTCTCTTTCATCATCATAATGGAAACTCCCAAATTTCTCAAATGTGTTCTTTTTTCTTCATCTCTGATAGCATAAAAGCATCTGCCAGAAATATTATGAAACTGAAGAAGTATCTGATGCCATTGCCCAAGCCTGTAATAACTTGTAACGATCAATCTATCTTCATAACAATCAGGTATCATTTCCACACAGGGCTCTGGTGCTCTCTGCCCTAGAGCGACCGAAATTTCTAAACCTTTGCTGCTCCTTTCTGATTTCTGTACTCAATGACATGGCCTCATTTGAGATGCCACTGTGCTGCTGGTATGGACAAATGTATAAGACCAGATCTTCTAGATAATGGTATTAAACTAGTATTGAGCATTCATCTGTACATGTTTTTTTCAGTAAACATTTATTAACCACTTATTCTGTGCTAGCACTTGGCACTGGAGACATAAATATGTAAGATTCAGTCCCTGCTCACAAACAGGTTAGAGTCCAGTGGGTAGGCTCACAAGTTAACATTGTGAGAAATGTAACAGAGGGAGCCCCAGGACGCAGAGAAGTGGCACAGTGGTCAGACGTTGGGGGTGTTAGGGAAGACTTCTTGAGGAAGGCCATTGCTGAGGAGAATACGTTCAGCAAGTGTTTATTAAGCACCACGTCAAGCTCTGCTCCAAGCCTGGGAACACGGCAGTGAACAGAGCAGAAAGATATTCCTGCTGTTCTGGAGCTTACGTTCTAGAATGACCTGAAGAAAGAGCAGGAATTTGCTAGATGAGCAACCTAAAAAGAAACAGCAACATGTCTATCTTTGGAAGTCAGTTATATGCAAGTAAGTGTAGCTTCGGTACCAGAAAAGTCACTGTGTGATCTCTGTCTTATCCAAAACATGTTGAGAACACACTGAAATTTCCTGTCTTTGTGTATAGAGGGGTGACTTCCTTCTACACCTGGGAACAGGGCCCAGAATCCACTCACAGCTCACGGGCCCCTGTCAGGAAAAAGACCCACACAGGCGCGGGCACAGACACAGACACACACACACACACACACACACACACACACACACACACACTTGCAAACGCGTGTACGCACACAGGATGAGCCATTCACAATTCACATGCTGACCACTGAAGCTGCACTGTCCGGTCCCAGTCTTGACATCCCTGTTGTGACAATGGCCATTGCAAGAAGCACGAACACAGGAAAGAGATTCTACTCGGCCCCTACTTTCAAGAGCATACTTTAAGTTTTTTTTTTCCTGGCCACAAAAGGGAGAGCAGAGCTTGTAATATATAGATGGTACGTGAATATATAGACACGAGTACATGTGCCCTCTTTTTCAGAGCAACGGTTATGCACATTCACTCAAATAATTTACTTAACTGTTTCAAAGGACCCTTGGAAGGAGAAGGATGATAACATCTACTTGGGTGGAATGAGCCCTGTGACCCTATCATTGAAAAATATACCATTTTGATTTTTTTAAAAGATATAAAGGTGTGGATGTCAATGACATTTTCTTTCTGCCTTCCTTTTTTTCTTTCTTTTTTATTATTTCTTTATTGAACACATATTATATAACCAGTGTAAAAAAAATTAGGCCTACAGATATTTTTATAAATGAAAATAAAAGGGGAGAACTCTATAGTTCCAGATGACTACTGCTAATATTTTGGTATATGCTCTTACAGATTCATTCCCCAGGCTTATTTCTTATACATTAATAAATACACATGCATTTTCTTTTACAAAAATAAGAGTAATGCCATACATACTATTTTTTTTTTTTTTTTAGACAGAGTCTCTCTCTCTTGCCCAGGCTAGAGTGCCGTGGTGTCAGCCTAGCTCACTGCAACCTGAAACTCCTGGGCTCAAGCAATCCTCCTGCCTTAGCCTCCCGAGTAGCTGGGGCTATAGGCACACATCGCCACGCCTGGCTAATTTTTTCTGTTTTCAACCTGTGTCAGGATGGCTGAGAGGTCTATTTTTAGTTGCCTGGCTAATTTTTGTTTTTGAGACGGGGTCTTGCTCTTGCTCAGGCTGGTCATACATACTATTCTGCAATCAGCTTTTTTAATTTAACAAAATTTCATGAACATTGTTTCAGAACAATACATAGTCATCTACAATATAGATTTTAAGGGCTACCATGTATTTTCTTTGTTTTAACCAATTTATTGAGGTATGATTGACATATAAAAAGCAGTACATATTTCCTGTATACATCTTGATGAGTTTGGGAATAAGCATATACCTGTATATATAATATTCACAGGTATATACTATTTTAATTATAAATGTACTAAATTGCAAAAATTCTTTTATTTGCTTCTTTAGTTCTCCTGTATGTTTGTTGTTCATAGCAATTGCTAACATCTGTCTGACTTTATGAATCCAGAAATACTGTGTAATGTCAACCTAGGCCAGATGAGTTAGACAAGGTGGGAGAGTCAAGTAGTTGCATAATTAGCTAAGATAATGTGAGCTACTAAAGCAGATAAACCTAGATATCTCAAGGGCTTAAATTTCTCATTTATGTAAAGACCCAAATGAATGTTTCTTAATGTGGGATTTGAGGGGGGTGTTTTGCCTCACAAAGTCATTCAGGGGCCTAGCCCAACAGTCTAATCATAACATGTGGCTTCCAAGGTCACCCTGGCATTGGCATTTGGCCAGCAGATGAGGGAAGAGAGAATCTGAAGGTGTGCTGGGAAGTGACTTACATTTTCCACTGGCAAGAACTTGTTCTGTAATTCTCCCTGATGCAAGGAGGCCTGGAAAATGAAATCCCTGCCTGAGAAGCCCCTTCCCAGCAAGAACTACACAACTGAAAAGGAGCATCGATCTTTCATTCTAGGTGAACATGTCATCATTTCTGCCTGGATACGTTTTCTGCTTCTACGATATAATTTAGAAAAGTAATATGGTTGTCATAAGGTGACAAATGATTATAAACTACATTTTTGTGGCCCTCTCAAAGTCATAAATTGAAACCCTAATCCCCAAGGGAATGGTAATAGGAGATGGAGCCTCTGGGGAGTCATTATGTCATGAGGGTGGAGCCTGCATGAAGGGATTAGTGCCCTTATTAGAAGACACGGAGTGAGCTGGCCTCCTCTCTCTCTCTGCTCTCCACCCTGTGAGGACCCTACAAACCAGGAAGCTGGTGCTCACCAGACATGGGATCTGCAGGCACCTTGATCTTGGACTTCCCGTCATCTACAACTGTGAGAAATAGGTGATCGTTATTTGAGCCACCTGGTCTGTGCTCATTTGTTATAGCAGCCCGAACTAACTAAGACACAAACTAAGTGTGAGATGTTAAACATGAGAACTTAACATTGAGTTTGCGGTGAATAAATCACAGCAACTTTGAAAAATAAACTTTTAAATGTGGGTATAATTTTAGATTTATAGACAAGTTGCAAAGATGGCCCAGTGTTCCCATATAACCTTCATCAGCTTACCCTAACATTAACATCTTATTAATATATGACTATGGTGGTACATTACCACTAAGTGACAGACTTTATTCAAATTTTACCAGTTTTTTTAATTGATATCCTTTTTCTGTTCCAGGATCCAATCTGGGGTACCATATTGCATTAAGTCATCATGTCTCTTTAATCCCCTCCAGCCTGTGACAGTTTCTCAGTCTTTCCTTGTTTCTCATGACCTTGATAGTACCTTCAAGGTACTAATCATGTATTTCATAAACTGGCCCTCAATTTTGTTTTTTCCAATGTTTTCTCATGATTAGACTGGGATTATGGGATTTGGGGAAAATACCAGAGATGAAGTAACTTCTCATCACATCATAGTATGAGATCTCATTGTATCATGTGATTTATTACTAGTGATGTTAACTTGATCAGCTGGTTAAGGTGGTGACTGACAGATTTTTCCTCCGTGAAGATACCTTTTCTCCCTTTCCTGACTCTAGTCTTTTGTCACTAAGTCCAGTACACGCTCAAGGAGAGGGGATATTGCAACTTTTACAATGAAGAAATAACTGATGTTTTCACTGCCTGTGAATAAAAATATATAGAAGAAGTAAAGACATGATGATAAAAATGGAATTACCAGTGCTAATTTTTCTACTGCTTTATCCAATATAAAAAGTTGAGTAATCAGCTGGCCACAGTGGCTCATGCCTGTAATCCCAGCACTTTGGGAGGCCAGGGAGAAAGGACTGCTTGAGGCCAGGAGTTCAAGACCACACTGAGCCACATAGTGAAACCCTAGCTCTATAAAAAATTAGAAAAATTAGCCAGGTGTGGTGGCGCACAGCTGTGGTCCCAGCTACTTGGGAAGCTGAGGCAGGAGGATGGCTTGAGCCCAGTAGTTTGAGGTTGCAGTGAGCTATGATGACACCACTGCGCTCTAGCCTGGGAAACAGAATGAGATACTGTCTTGGGGGGGGGAAAGCAACAAAGATTTAACCAAGCAATGAGGATTTCTTAGTGCAAGATCTGGAAAGAGAATAGAGATCCAGAGTAGTGAGCCCAGCAATGGGGCTATTTTTGCCTAGGGGCATCTGCTAAGCAGGAGAGACCATTGAACAGGGCTTTCACTCATAGGTGACAGACTAGAGGAATAAGCATTGGAGGCCAGGGATGTGGGGCTGAAGTAAGGGTGAGCAGGAAATCACCAGTTTGTGAACAGACCACAAGTCTGGCCTCAAGGCATCTGGGTGGCATAGAAAATTCCTAGCTCTAAAATGGGGTTGAGGTGGTGCTGAATAGCAAGCTTCCTGGGTGCCTCTGGAGAAAGGCAATACCATTCAAGACCTAAAATTATTTCTTTTTTTTTGAGAGGAGATACTGCTTTATCGCCCAGGCTAGTCTAGAACTCCTGGGTGCAAGGGATCCTCCCCCTTCAGCCTCCTGCTGTGACTACAGGCCCACGCCACCTCGCCTGGCTTTTTAAATTATTTCTAAAAATAATTTTTTAAATACCATGTCTAGTATTCAGTCAAAGATTACTTGATGTGGTACCTCAAAGTGGGAACTCCAGGGATGAAAAAAACCACAATTTAAGAAGAATTAAAGGACTTCAGTTTGAATTTGTAAACTTTTTATGACCTGGTAGAAGGAATAGGCAGGCCTCTTAAAGCAAATTTAGGATATTCAAATTTAGATTTACAAAAGGGATAAATTATGGGGTAGTTTAAAGAGGATTCACAATAATATTTCAAAATGGTATTGTTTAGAAAAATGAATTTATACCCAGTTTTCTAGGAATATAGCCCACTATATAACTAGGTACCTGGGATTTAGAGACATCATAAAGACAATGAGATAAATCAATTAATACAGGAAGCTGTGTTTGTGGTTACATGTAAGAGAAAATTCCCCAAATAACAGTGGCTTAAGCAAGGTGGAAATTTATTTCTCTTTCACATAAAAGAAGTTCAGAGCGAGGGAATCTAGGCTGCCCTAGGAGCTCCATGTCTTAGGGCATGGGACAATAGCATCCACCTTTTTGCTCCACTATTCTCGTTTATGGCTTCTCTCCTTAACATTGGTGACTTCATACTTTAATATGGCTGCTGGAGTCCAGCCATCTCAACATGTTGCAAATTGGCTTCCCTGAAGCAGCCTTTTTATCAATATCACATAACACTTCTTACTATATACCACAGGCCAAAACCAAGTCACACAGCTACCTCTACCTTCAAGGAAAGCTAAGAAGGCAAATCCTTTTGGAGGGGGGAAGAATGTATCCACTCATAGTCAGAGTTCTATTTATAACGATGAAGGGGAAATGGATGCTGCACAGGGTAATTAGTGATCTCTGTCCCAACAATGAAATAAGGGCTCAAGAGCTTGAAAAGGAAGTATGAGTTAAAACCCCAAGTTAGTATTTTATAGCTACTGTATTAGAAAACATTACAAATACAGAAATGGAGATGATGAAACAAACACTCATGTTCTTAGAGGTAATGAAATCAATACAGTACCTTCAACTAATCTAGGATGTTTACAGAGATTTTGCAGTGCCCACACTGCCCTTTGGCAGAGCAATCTTTCTCATGGGAAAAGAAACGAAATGCAGAAAAAGCTGAAATGCTTGTTAAGTGTTATTTAAAATAGAGAGACATCTGGAAAAACATAAATGTTCAGCTTTAGGGGCAGTAAATTATAGTTCATCAATTTAATGAGCTAATATGGAGTCACTAAAAGCAATAGCTCAAAGATCACAACTTGGAATAGATATACTTGATAAATAAGAAAACAATCAAGATACAGGTTGGAACTACAATTTGATTTTGATTATTCCTTTGAATAAGAACCAAGCAGAAATAAGACACTGAGAAAGTTGGCTTGTTGGCAAGGAATCGTGGGTGCTTATCAATTGTTTATGTGGTTATATAATGTATAATTTCTTCAAATCACGTAAATATGGGCTGGGTGCACTGGCTCACACCTGTAATCCCAGCACTTTGGGAGGCCAAGGCTGGAGGGTCGCTTGAGGCCGGGAGTTCAAGACTAGTCTGAGCAACATAGCAAGAACTCGCCTCTACAAAAAAATAGCTGAGCAAAGTGGCATGTGCCTATAGTCCTAGCTACTTCTCCTCACTCCGGAGGCTGTAGTGGGAGGATTGCTGCTCGACTCCACGAGAACTTAGAGGTTATAGTGAACTATGATTGCACCACTGCACTCCAGCTTGGGTAATGAAGTGTGACGTTTTCTCAAAAAAAAAGAAAAAAAACACCAAAAAACAAGGAAGTTTGCTACATCAATTAACTCTTCCTTTCATGAAAGATTTCTCTGTAGCAAGTGATGCTATTTGATAGCATTTTACCTACAGTAGAGCTTCTTCCAAAATGAGTCAATCCTCTCAAACCCTGCCGCTGCTTTATCACCTAAGTTTATGTAATACTCTAAATCCTTTATTGCCATTTCAACAATGTTCACAGCGTCTTCACCAGGAGTAGATTCCACCTCAAGAAACTACTTTCTTTGCTAATCCATAAGAAGGAACTCCTCTTCTTGTGAGATTGCAACAATTCAGTCACATCTTCAGGCTCCACTTCTAACTCTAGTTCTCTGTTTTCACCACATCTGCAGCAACTTCCTCCACTTGGGTCTTGAACCTCTCAAAGTCTTCCCATGAGGGTTAGAATCAACTTCTTTCAACCTACTGTTAATGTTAATACTTTGACCCTCTCCCATAAATGTTCTTAATGGCATCTAGAATGGTGAATCCTTTTCAGAAGGTTTTCAGTTTTCCCAGATCCATCAGAGGAATCATCATCATGGTAGCTATAGCCTTATGAAATGTATTTCTTAAATAATAAGATGTGAAAGTTGAAATGACTCCTGGATCCATGGGCTGCAGAATGGATGTTGTGTTAGCACACATGCAAACAACACCAATCTTCTCATACATCTCCATCAGGGCTCTTGGGTGCTGGAGTAGCACTTTTAATTTATTTCAAGAACTTTTCCTTTGAATTCACAACTTGGCTGTTTGGCACAAGAAGGCTGGCTTTAGGCCTATCTTTCTACCTTTAGGCTTTCGACATACCTTCCTCACTAAGCTTGATCATTTCTAGCTTTTGATTTAAAGTGAGAGATTGGCAACTCTTCCTTTCACTTGAACACTTAGAGGCCACTGTAGGGTTATTACTTGGCCTAATTTCAATAGTGTTCTGTCACGGGGAATAAGGAGGCCTGAGCAGAGGGAGAGAGATGAGGCACTGGGCAGTTGTGGAGCAGTCAGAACACGCACGACATTTATAGATTAAGTTTGCTGTCTTATATGGGTGTGGTTCATGGCACCCCGAAACAATTACTATAGTAACATCAAAGATCACTACTCACAGATCACCATAGCATCTAATAATAATGAAAAAGTCTGACATATTGCAAGAATTATCACAATGTGACATAAAGACATGAAGTGAGCACAGGCTGTTGGAAAAATGACACCAATAGACTTATTCGATGTAGGGTTGCCAGAAACCTTCAATTTATAAAAAATGCAATAAAGCAAACTACAGTAAAATGAGGTATGCCTGTGCCTATTTTAAGTATTTCTGTATACATACTTATCTTAAGCAACAAATTATCTGTCGGCTCTCAGTCAGACAACTTATGTAATTATACTGGTATTAAAAGGGATTAGCCAGGCCAGGCACGGTGGCTCATGCCTGTAATCCTAGCAGCTTGGAAGACTGAGGTAGAAGGATCCCTTGAGGCCAGGAGTTCAAGACCAACGTGGGCAACATAGTGAGACCCTGTCTCTTAAAGAAAAAGTGATTAGCCAATTGAATTGCTTAAGGGAATTACATAAACAGCAGAAGCACAAGACAATCAGGTGATGTCATAATTCCTCCGCTTAAGGGAGAGTTTGTTTTATGTTTTTTTTTTTTTTTTTAAATCTGATGAGTCAGTAGCAGAGTAGGAAAGGGGAAAAAGGAGATCATGGGGCTAGGGAAGGAAGATGAGGGAATACAGTGGTTTTCAGAACACAGAACTTTCAGTAGAGATTACAGTGGAACACCGTGGATGCCAGCTTTTGTGATTTTTAAAAAGCCTTGGTGTAAAGCTTTTGCTTTATTCGGTATGGTGGGCCCTCACCCACAGCCACAAGGATCTCTGGAAATACTAGTCTGCCCGTGTTCCTACTCTGCCCTCACTTCCAGAGTAATCCAAGATTCACAGCAGACTCGGCCCTCTTTCCATTCCCTGCATCACACTTATTTAAATGCTTTTCTAGTTCCAGAGCAACAGTGCGGCTGTCAGTCTATGCGTTTTTCTCCTGTTGTTTTGTGGGCCTGGAATGCTAGTCTCACTTTCCTTTGCCTGGTTGGTAATTATTTTCCTTTCGAAAACTCTGATGTCATCTGTCAGAAAACCTACCCCGTCCTTCATCAGAGCCCTGGGCCCTGGCCCCCAGCCCTGTGCATAACTCTATTTCACTTTTTTAATCCTCTCCTTTCTATTGGATATTCCATGTAATTTTATGTTATTTTGATTTTTCAGTCTCCTAGTCCTGACGGTACTATTTCATCTTTGCAGCGTATCCTCTAGCGGGTGTAGCACCCAAGAAAGGTTAGTGTGGCTGGAAGGAACCCACATTTGGTCACCATGACCCAACGACCTCAGCCCAGCCACCTACGTGGGGCCCAGAATCCCTAAACCATACCTCAAAATTACGGTGCTCGCAAGCGCCTCCAGAACACAAATCCCTTTTGCAGGGGTTGAAATGTATCAAGTCACCATTACTCATCTTAGGTCAAGGCTCCAAATCTGGACAACCCAGATCCCCGAGAGGAGAAGGGGAAATCTGATTTCCAGGAAACAAACACTCCAGGTGCGCTCTTGTGGAAAGCGGCACAATTGGACGGCCCGGGCTCTGCTGGAGTCAGTGCCATCCGCCGCCTCCTCCCCCTGCTTCTACACGGTCTTGGCTTTCAGGTGCACACCACCCAGGTGGGTGCCACATGCGTGCCCCGAGGCCTGGCGAATGTCACCGATCACTCTGCCGGACCCGGCAGCAGCGGCAGCCGGGCGACCGGATGGTGTGGGTGTCACCTCGCGCCGGCCACCCTCTTCGCCGCGATGCGCCGGCGGCGGGGCCTGGGAGGGGAAGCCCTCGGGGTGCAAGACTCTGTACCCCGGAAACTCCGAGGGAAGGAGGGTCCGGGAGGAGTGAATCCGTTTCTCCCGAGCTGCGCAAGAGCCGGTGGCCAGGCTGGGCGGGAAGGACAGCGCGGACATCCCCGCCGACGACCCCGCGTGTCCCGCCCGCGCCCACCCGCGCGGTGTCCGAACCAAAAGCGAAAGTAACGTGACCACCGCGTCCCGCCGGCTCCGGCGTCGCGTCCCTGGGAGGTCGCCGCGAGCCCCCGAGGCGGCCGCCCCGTCGCTTTGTGACTTCACTGGTTTCGCAACAAGCCCGGGCGGCCCGCGCCCCACCCACCCCCGGCCCGGCCGCCTCGCCGCCCGCCGCCTCGCTCCGCTCTTCGCGCTTCCGTCCCTCCGGGGCCCGGCCTGCCCGGCCGTCGCGGAGCCGCCCCGTCCCGCCGCCCGTGGCCATCCGCGCCGTGGCCGCCGCCTGGCGGGCCGGCAAGTGCGCGGCCCCCGCCTCCAGGCAGCCCGGAGCAACCCCGGGTAGCGCAGCGCCCTCTCGGCGGCGGCGCGATGCTGTGCTTCCTCCGGGGAATGGCCTTCGTCCCCTTCCTCCTGGTGACCTGGTCGTCCGCCGCCTTCATCATCTCCTACGTGGTCGCCGTGCTCTCCGGGCACGTCAACCCCTTCCTCCCCTACATCAGGTGAGAGGCAGAGGGGGCGCCAGGGGCCAGGGAGCAGGCGCAGGGGCCACAGGGGAGCGCCGCCGATGGGGAGGGACGGCGTCCGGACCCAGCTGGGGGCGTCTGGCGACAAGACCGAGGTCTAACCCGGAGGATATTCCTCCCCGCCCCCTCCCCCCCATAGCCCGAGATGTGTAGGGAGCCGAGGGTCACGGCGCTGAGCAGTGCTGCCTTTGCCCTGAACACCAGCAGAGCGGCACCAGGAGAGTTCAGGACAAACGGTCAACTTCCAGTCTGGGTATGGGACAGAATCTCGGGAAGACGCTTGTTTGGCAATATTGAAACGGGGATGGGTCCTGAATAGATGGCATTTATTGTATAAAGTAGATCCAAGTTTGCTCTAAACAGCTCCATATTTCACTTCTGCCTCCCAACATCCTTTGAAGTGGATGTCTAGGCTCATTTGTCATGCGAGGAAACGGAGGTTTAAAACAGATGAAATGTCAACAATGTGACACCGATGTCACGCTAGAAAAAGGTAGAAGCAGAATTTACATCCAGATCTGTCCCATATGGAAAGCTGCCCTGTGTTTTCCTGGTCCGTGGGTGTCTGGCTTAAGCTGCCCAAGACCCCTCCTAGGCACTGCACCCCTAAGGAAGAGCCCTCAACTTGCTAACAACTTGTGACATCTCTTTTGTTATTTTACCAAATCATTTTTTTTCTGTGTTATGGCCTCCTCCTTTCCTGAGGGTCACTTCATCAGTGCCAGTGACAATGGCTTGATCCTTTTTATATGTCTCCCAGCTCTGTGCCTTGGCGGTACCTTGGTACCTTGGTGGCAGTAGACATTCCTTTAATATCAGAGTAATCCATCCTTATCTAAGTGGTGTGACCCCTCTGGGTCTGCATTGGTTGGTGAGGGGATGATAAAATTGGTGACACCCGAAGTTTGCTACATCTTTGTGATATAGAGTACAGGGTCTCCTCTTCCCTGCAGCCATTCTGTCTGGTGAGCAATGTTTTGTGGTGGTGTTTTCTTTCTTTCTTTCTTTCTTTTTATGGCGAGGAAGGAAAAACAAAGGTGAGGAAAGAGGGGACTAGAGTTTAAAAGATGCAAGGAAGAGAGTGATAGGTAGAATGGTGCACAGAAACAAATCTGCGGTAGCCGTGGTGGTTTTGCCCATGCAAAAAGAGATGTTCTATACATCGAGGACACTTTCCCATCTGGTCTTGTGCCCATGCAGAAACTGGGGCTTGGTTTCTCAAGGCACATCTCAGGCCCAAGTGCCATCGGCTCACTTCTCTTGTTTATGAAGCAGGATAGATCTTAGACGTGTACGAAAGGAAAGAGCTGCTCTCCCTGCAATGCTTTTATTGAGGAAATAGTAGCTGTGTTTGGCCAGATCTGGAGGTCAGGGACACACAATATGTGATACTCATTGACCAGGCTGACAGGGGCAGGGTTGGAATCTTTGTACAAGTGTCTGATGTAGCTGTGATTAACGTCACCCCAAGGTGAACTTGAAATGGGAGCCGTTCAGAAGTGGGGAAATAAGCTGACAAGGTGAACCACTTGTGAGATGCTCAGACACTCTAAGGAAGGGGGTTTAAAATTTAACAAGGAAAGGAAGGCTTCAGGAAAAGCAGAATTACTAGCAAAAAAGGCATGAAATTGTCCCTTTGTTGCCAGGAATCCTCAGCCAACAAACAGCAAACAGGTGTGTGGATTGCCTATATGTGCTAGGGTTTTGGGGTTTGCTCTCTCTGCTTATTGGAGCAGCTGGAGCATTGGATGGCCCCTGTCTTTCTGAGAAAACTAAGTCACTGAAGCAAGGGCAGGACATAGCTAGAACCAGACGGGAACTCTGTAGTCATTTGAGGACCAGAAACGTTCGACCTTATTATCTCTAGCCTTAAGGCCCTCTCCTCTCATCTTCCCTTACTCCTTGTACTTCCCTTCAACTACACTGGCCTCCTTCCTGAGTCTTAAACACATCAGGCACACCTCCTCCTCAAGGCCTTTGCATTGGCTGTTCCCTCCGCCAGAATGCTCTTCCTCCAGATATCGCCAGACTTTCTCCCTTGCCTCCTTTGTTCCAATATTACCATCTCAGTGAGACTTGCCCTGATCACCCTTTTTGAAACTGAGCCTGACCACTCCTGGTTCCCGACATCTAGTCTTATTATTCACTGTAGCACCTGTCACCTTCTAACAAATCACGTGATTTAACTTATTGATTATATTTATGATCTGTCTTCCCTCATTGGAATATAAGATCCATGAAGGCTCAATGCTTGTTGAATGAATATTTCTTGGGCACTCACTACCCCAGGGTGGGCCAGGGCAGAATTCTCTGGGGAAAGCTTGATAAGGCCATTCAGGTTGGTGGTTGGTCAGTGATTTGGAAGTTTTCAGAATGAGTCCCCTCTTATATTCTAACATTGTTCAACCAATCTGGTGATCTGATGTTTTCAGAACAGCTGAACACTTTAAATAAGAGCCGCAACCATAAGGAGATCATCTCCCTAGTATGACATTCAAAGTCGGCTTCCTTATCAGATATTGTCTCCTTGCAACATTGTTATTCTTCAGTATATTGGATAAATACGCAAATGGCTCTTAGACATATGGAAAGATGCTCAGCTTCATGAATAGGAATAAAAATTTCAAATTAAAACTCTCTGATGCCAGTTTTCATCTGCTGGATTAGCAGAAATCCAAATGTTTGATAATACTACTGGTGAGACTTTGGCGAAGCAGCCTCATACATTGCTCATGGGAATGTAAATTGATTTCCGTCTCTATGGAGGGGCTTTGGTGATATCTATGAAAATCTCTCTCACACATGTACACACACAGCATTTGACACTACAGCTTCTCTTTTGTAAATTTATCCCCCAGGTATACATACATGCCCATGTGAAGAATGCCATATCTACAGGGTTACTCACAGCATTGCTTTGAATAACAAACAAAAGATTGGAAACAATATAAACGTCCATCAGTAGAGGACTGGCTAAATAAATATGGTTTATCCAAAGAATACCTCAAACAATAGCTCCCTATACATAGCATATTCTCTTTAAATCAATATACTGATATGAAAACCTCTCCAAGAGACATTGTCACATGAAAACAAGCAAGACACAGAACAAAATATGCTACCATTAGTTGGGAAAAAAGAGGAGAAAATAATATATATTTTGTATTAGCTTGTTTAAAGAAACTAATGCAAGTGGCTTATCTGTGTGTGACAAAGAGAGGGGTGAGTCAAGGTCAGTGAGATATTAACGTGAGGAATAAGGATGATTATAAGCCATACTGTTTTATATGTATGTTAGCCCAGTGGTTGGGTTTCATATCAGAAGATGAAATTAAAAACATAGGATTCAAACAGCCACTAAATTTAACAAAGTTGGAATAGCATAAAGTGATATTTCTATATTATGAAACCATTAATATAAGGATATCACAGCCAAGGACAAATAAAAATCAACCTCAAAAGATTAGTTTAAATTCATAGAAAGCCACACCCACATTCTCAAGCACACGCAATCAACTTGTTATAGTTTCTTACATTTCCTCTGTAACCAAATCCCTAAGGCTAACTTATTAACTTATTAGCTTGTTCCAGCTGGTAGACCACCCTCTTCTCTCTTCTTTTTGGGCATGTGTCTCTTGCATCCACAATGTTCTGTGACCCTTTACTCTTTTTTTTTGAGACAGGGTCTCACTCTGTCGCCAGGGCTAGAGTGCAATGGCACCATCATAGCTCATAGCTAATTTTAGAAGATATCTGTTTATGTGTGAATATAATATCAGAGGCTTTCTTAACCAACCTCAACTTAATCAACTTTCTGGGTTAACTAATAACTTTGTTCCCTGAAAAATGCACTGACTGTAGCCAGTGGCCCTTGAAAATGTCTCCCAGTGTGGGCCACTCTCTGGGTACTTGCTGGCTTCTGTCACCTGTATCTTTGTATTCTTATCAAATGCCAGTTGTGTTTATTCCCAAGTCGTATTTATGTTGATGCCAGTTGTATTTTTTATTGTAATTGTGTTACTTACTATACATCAACTTGATCTATGAATGCAAAAAGAGAATTGTAATTTCTAAAAAAACTTGATTGCATACTTTGGAAGGATTCAAAAGAGACAAGCTGTCAAAAAAAATTGCAGTCGTTTTAGTAGTGGATATGACGATTGTAAAGATTTAGGAAAATGGATAAAAAGAAAACTGGGAATCTGCACTCAAATTGCTTCAAAAGTGTCACTAAGATTTCCCTCCACTTTAAAGAAACCACAACTGGTTTCAGAGTAGATGTAGTTTATGTGCCAAGAGGACACACAGTGGATCTGTACTCTTGTAGTGGCCTTGACCTACATCAACAGGTGGGCAATGAATGTGCATTTATCTGCTTTCAGTTAAAATAAAATGTTAGTGGTATGTATGTATCCTTATAATTTTTGGTGATTTTTGTTTAAACCAACTTTCTTGATTACTGAAACTATACTGAATTTTAGACAGTGGTGACTTTTGCTTTCCTGTTCAACCATAACAATGAGGACAAGGACAATAAATATTCAGATAATGAGGTCTGTGTGCCTAAAACCACATATTCTGACTTGATGTAAATGACACTTCAGTCTCTACAGATCTTACAGGTCTGTGATTACTACCTCATAGTATTTCTAAACCATAATGTCATAAGGACAAAAAGGCAGGCATGTCGTTTAAAACTTTCTGCTGGAAAAGTATCATCCTTGAAATGATCATTTATAACTGAATATTTACTTCATAAAAGCATGACCCAAATTAGTTAATTCTAAGAAAAGCATAATAAGAAAATTGAAGGCCCCAAACTTTCTCAGTCCCTAAATTAATTAAGGTGATGAATGCAGTGTTGTTCGGCCTCTGAGTCAACTATAAATATATAATTTCTTCTCCACCGTCATTTGAGTACATCACATTCATTTTTTTCCCACCGAATTAAATAAAATTGTGACGTTTTTCTTCTGTTATTCCGACTTTTAAAAAGGCATTAGAATATTCTCAAAAAGTCTTGGCTGGTGAGGGACTGACAACTTTCACACATAAGCACTCAATCTCAATTTATTAAAAAAAAAAGTTTGCTTTATCTAATAGTCGTCTTTACATGACAGTGATTACCTTTCAGTCCAACGAGAACATGCATTGAAGAGTTATTGTGAGTCAAGGACTTCTAAGTAAAGGCTCTAGAAAGAATAGCTGATATGACTCCAATTGTAGATTCACAACACTGTAAACTAACATGAAAATGATACTATATTTAAAGAAATGTATTGTAGCACAACAGAGAAGAGTTCCTAAGTTGTATCCGTTGAAATTAGACAGTTCTAGATACATGGCTTGGCTTCCTCATTTACTATCTATGTGACCTTGGGCAAGTTACTTTTCATCATCTTCAATATGGTGATGATAAGTACTTTCTTTATAATGTTGTTATGAAGACTTTTTTTTTTTTGAGACAGAGTCTCACTCTGTTGCCCGGGCTAGAGTGCCATGGCGTCAGCCTAGCTCACAGCAACCTCAAACTCCTGGGCTCAAGCGATGCTTCTGCCTCAGCCTCCTGAGTGGCTGGGACTACAGGCGCATGCCACCACGCCCAGCTAATTTTTTCTATTTTTAGGAGACATGGGGTCTCACTTTTGCTCAGGTTGGTCTTAAACTTCTGAGCTCGGATCATCCTCTTGCCTCAGCCTCCTGGAGTGCTAGGATTACACGTGTGAGCCACCGCGCCCGGCCACTGTTGTAAAGATTAAGTAAGATGTGTCTGGCAGACTGTAAGTGCTGAGGAAAGGCATTTATTTCTATTTTTTCTTTTGATATCATTAGCTGCTGGAGTCTAAGAGGGGGCGGTTTCTAGAGACTCCCTTCAAAGAACTTTCTAAATCTGATCACTTTCATCTCCCTCTTTATTACCACGCTGGTCTGGGCCACTGTCATCTCTTGACAAACTATGGAAATAGCTTTCTAAAGATCTCCCTGGTCCATGCTTGCCTCTCTGCAGCCTTTTTGAAACATCCTTTAAAAAGGTCAGCCGACTTCATATCACTCCGCTGCTGTAGGCCCTCAACAGCTTCTCACTGTGTTTAGAGCAGCATCCGAAGTCCTCGCGCTGCTCACACATATCCCACTGCGCGTGCCCACTCCCTTCCAGCCATTTCCACGTCCTTGCAGTCCTCTACCGTATTGCCAGCTCAAGGCCTTTGCACTTGGCTGTTCCTTACGTTTGTAATCATCCTGGCCCAGATATCATTTTTTTTTAATTTTTAAATTTTTGTACATTTTTTTTTTTTTACCAAAACAATGTCCAGTTATGCAGAAGAGATGAGAACGGTTACTTCATTTCAATTTACAATGGCCCAATATTATTTTATCCCATGGGTATAACCGCTCATATCATTGTGAAATTATAGCAGCAAATGAATGGGAAGTTTTTTGTGTTTTCTTTAACAGACAGGGTCTTACTCTGTCTCTCGGGCTGGAGAGCAGGAGCACGATCATAGCTCACTGCAGCCTGGAACTCCAAGGCGCAAGCAATCGGCTGGGACTACAGGTGTGAGCCATTGCACCTGGCCTGACTTGGCCCAGGTGTTCTAATGCTCGCTCTCTCCTTTCATTCAGGTCTCTTATCAAGGTCACCTTCCTGGATTACCCTGTCACAAGTAAGCAGCCCACCTCTCTTTCTCTGCCCTCTTATCCACCTTTCCCTTTCTTCCAGCACTCCTTCCTCCCAGATTATTGATGTTTATCAATATAAACCAGAATATATATTCCATGAAGGAGAGGCTTTTTCTGCTGTATTCACTGCTGTATTCCCTGAGCCTACAAAATTGCCTGTTGCATAGAAAGCAATCAGCAACTAGGAATCTTGGAATTGTTTGTTAGATGCTAAGCTTTTTGAAGGTAGGACATTATGTTTTTATCTTTGTGTCCCATCACTTAGGACAGTTCCCTGCACTTAGGAGATGCTTAATAATTTCTTCAAAGAAGTGCTGTATGCGTGAACAAAGGGGGAACTCTGACGGAGAGAGGGCAAAATTGCATGGGGTAGTGCGAGAGAGAAAAGAGCCAATCGTTTGCATTTGTGAGTAGGAAATTATTTTTTAGTTTAAAAACAGTTGATGTAACTGTTGATATAATATGTTGAGTGCCTCCCACTCTGGAATAGTCATCACTAAGTGAAGCCGTCATAAAGTTAGCCCTAATAATTAAAAGTATCTAATAAGCTGTAATATAACTTTTTACTACCATACTTATTTATTTTAAGTAATGTATTTCAATATGGTAAAGGTAAAGGAGATAATGGTCTCTCTTTACTGGAGCATTACGTTTTTGGGGGTTCTGAGTCCTGGTCAATCTTCCAAGCAATGAGCTTAAAATTTTAGAACAATCTAATAAACCTCACACCAGAGACGAAGATAATGTTGCATCTTGTCAGCATCTGAGCCCCTCCAATAAATCGTCACTCCAGGCTTCGGAGTAATTGAATCTCCTGTATCCAATGCTTCTTTAAATAAGATTTGACCAAGCTTGGGAAAGTCTTATGTTATCAGGCACATTTTCTTTGTATTGTTTTCATTACTTTGGGCATCAGTTGATATGCACTGGCTTAACTTCATAAATTAGTTTGGAGAAGGATGTTACACAGACTACTTGGAATTTTCCACAGTCAGCTTAACCTGCGGATATGTAAATACAGGAAATGAGTACATAAACTGATTTCGTAGGCACAACCTACCCTGAAACAACCGTGTCCACTTAACAGCCTCAACAGCTTCTAAACCAGAGGCAAATGAACACCTTGCTCTCCTTATCCCATTACAGTTTCCGGGAAGTGCCTCATTAACAAGGAGGCAAGTGAGGTGGTGGGTGGGGCTGAGGGGGGCTTGGGGCAGGGCCAGCCACACTGCTGAAACCGCGTGAGGCAGAATAGTATAGGAGTTGCATAGGGAGATTGCTGCCAGGTTGGGAAGCAATTGGTTTCACCTCTCACTTGTTCTCCAGTTTCCTGAATCAGGCACCCAGGCACAGCTATGCCAGCCAAATACTACTGCCTCTGCCCTGTGTGATGGAATCGTTTAACATGAGCTAGAAAATAAAGATAGAAAGAGGCTACCCACAGGGTCTCTTGGTTACCCCTTAGTGTTATGCTCATCTGAATTCCAACATCAGCAGAAAGATGTGACTCAATACTTACGTTGTAATATATAAGATCGGAGACTGAAAGACTTATAAGAACATTTTTTCATTGAGGGGTAAGAGCCTGTTCATCTTCATTAACCAAAATGGGTGACCGCTACTATACTTAAAAGTTTGTATACACGTCTACATTTTCATTTGCTGCTTGGAAAGTTTTCATGAAATATTCCTTAGCAAAATTTCAGCTAATGTAATACCCTTTGTCATTTAGTGGAAATAAATCACAAACTCTGACAATTCTTATCTTATAGATTTGGGAATTTGTGATTCAGGTTGTGTCTAACAAATGTTTTGTTGATGAATGGATAAATGTTATTATTTGAGACGTTAAACCAAAAATGTTGAAAAGATGGTTGTTCAATCTAACAACTGGTTATGAATTCGGTGCATTCATATTTTCCCCAGTTTTTGTTGTAGTGACACTGCCTATCTTTTAGTGCAAAGATGTGGGAAAGTGGGCCCATTGGTAGTCATGTATGGATGGTGGGCGTTATAGACTCAGTAATACTGAAAAACAATTAGATTTACCATGGCAGTATTCGTCAAAGAGCTTTTACAATTCAATTTTATAGTATTTGAGAAGTTTTTAAGGCTTTCCCTAGTTTACATCTTCCTGGGACACAACAAAGGCATACAGATCCCTTCTCGTATGGTGAAGGTTCATTCCCATGGTGTGCTGGAACCAGCTGGTATCTGCCCCTGAGACCCCACTGTGTGTATCTCTTCCCAACTCCATGTTCAGTGACCTGTCTTTGGTAGCCTGAATTTTGACATGTTGGGAGTATTTTCACCATGGAAATTAGCAAATGCTATAATAGAAATCGGGTGCCCTCCAGAGCTGTCTGTTAAACATGGACCAG
Source organism: Lepilemur ruficaudatus (assembly GCA_963574885.1). Taxonomy (NCBI): domain Eukaryota; kingdom Metazoa; phylum Chordata; class Mammalia; order Primates; family Lepilemuridae; genus Lepilemur; species Lepilemur ruficaudatus. Next base: position 7,634 of record CAUYRT010043081.1, on the reverse strand, counting down.
CATATTAGTGTTCCTGCCCCACCCCCGATCACTCTCCTGGCAGCTTTGTTCCTTGCCTGCTGTTAGAGCTTGGAGGAGGCTGGGACGTCAAGGGGTTAAACATCTGGATTGGGGTAAGGATTCCTCTACATAGTTCTGTGACCTTGAATGAGTTGTATAACCTCTCTAATGTCCAGTTTCCTCCTTTGTGAAATGGGGTTGACATAAAATCCACCTTAGGGTTGTGACGATAAAATGAAATAATTACAGTAAGCACCTAACGGTGCCTGGTACATAGTTAATGTTCTATAAGTGGTATCTACTAGGTCGTCTTTTTTTTTTTTTTTGCCAGTACTGATAGTCATGCATTCAACAAATACATATGGCATGGCTATTTGCAAAGTGCTTTTGGTTCCAGCTGTATGATTTTAAGTATACAGATAGATAAGAATGAAATTCCACCCTGAAATTCTGAGTTTTCAGATCACATGCTTGATGTCCTGTGGACCGTACATCCGGGACTTTGACATAGCCTCAATTTACCATCAATAGACAGGATCCCTGAGTCTGGTCTTCTTCATCTCCTGTTACAGTATTCTCATAGCCCCCAACTGCCTATCTTCCTAAATGTCTTCCTCATTCTTCCATTTCCTTCCCTTTCTCCACAGACAAGCAGACTTACTTCTTCCCAGTACACCTCCTCTGCCTGAGCTTCTGTCCCTGGTAGGTGGCTGCCTGAGGTTCCAGAATTACCCTTAGACCTGTGCAGCAAGTGCCCTAGGATGAATCACCTGGTGGCTGCTTTTTTATGCCCTGAGGTCAAGAGAGGACGGCTTGATTTCCTTGTCAGAGTTAATTGACCAGCAAAAGTGCTGCCCGAGGTTAAGAGCTAGCTCTGCTTTTTTCCTGGTCCCGGTTCCCTCAGAAGGACATGGCGCATCTCGGGCACCTGTCTCCACCTCAACACCCCTTTAGCGTGCAAAATGGTTTTAGTGGGAAAAGTGGTAATGTTAAATTCTAAACCCTTCAGGTTCCTACAGATACAAGTGACACCGAGATTGAGATAATTGGGAATAAAGGCATTTGTTGTAAGGGGGGCCATTAAAACCTCTTTATACTCTTTAAATATTAAGTGCTCACAAAACTTTAAAATTGTTGCTTTCTGCAAACACAGGCTTCATGCAGAATTCTCCAGACGCTTTGAAATGCATCTTTTTCAATGTGATCAGTTTTTCAATACTTAAAATTCAGAGCTGTTTTGAAATGTCAAGCACTCAAAACGGGTACAAGTTGTTTCATGTTGGGAGCTCTTTTGCCATCAGTTTTAAAACTGGGAAGGTTGCTATGCGAGCAGCCTGAATATGTAAACATTTAAAACTTGGCACTAATAGAAAATAGAACGTGCCAAACAGTATTTTTCAGCTCACTTAATATTGATAGACTACACCTGAAAAATGTTTTATAGAAACTCTTTTTCGTTAAAATGATTGACCACAATTAATATACCCTCGATACCGTACTGTTTCCATAAAGTACAAATAGAGATCAATAATATTGCTCACCTTTTTATCATTTTGTTTTCAGCACTACAAAGTCATGGGCAGTTATCAAAAAATTAAAGTCGTGTGTTTATGTGTATTTCATATCTCGATAAAATTCTTAAATGTGATTTTATATTAGTTACTTTTTTTCCCCAAAATAAACATAATCGATTTTTCACTGAGAATGGGTTTGATCATTTGGGAAACTGCAATACCATTCATTTTAAACATTTCCTAGCTTTTTACTATGGAAAAAAATTAAATGTAATCTCTCATGGTAGAAAAATTAATTTTCAACTTTTCAGAGCCCAAAATGAAAATACTTTAGAACAAAATCAGGCCAAATCTTTGGAATTCAAAGTGGCTGAACACCCAGATGAAAATGATTGCCGTCAGTTTTAAAACTGGGAAGTATAAAATAAGCCGACATAAAACTTGCCAATTATGTCTGCTCAGAGGTCTGAACTGAATTCAATAATATGGACATTTCTTCTCTTTCCCAGTGATACAGGAACAACACCTCCAGAGAGTGGTATTTTTGGATTTATGATAAACTTCTCTGCATTTCTTGGTGAGTACACAATACTTATTATCAATAAATGAAAAATTCACAATCCTAAGTGAAGTCAAATGTGTTATTGACAGCATGTGTATGTATAAATTTTGGGGGGTTTTTTTTGAGACAGAGTCTTGGGCTAGAGTGCTGTGGCATCAGCCTAGTTCACAGCAACCTCATACTCCTGGGCTCAAGCAATCCTCCTGCCTCAGCCTCCCGAGTAGCTGGGACTACAGGCATGTGCCACCATGCCTGGCTACTTTTTTCTATTTTTGGTAAAGACAGGGTCTCACTCTTGCTCAGGCTGGTCTTGAACTTCTGAGCTCAAGCGATCCTCCCGCCTCAGCCTCCCACAGTGCTAGGATTATAGGCATGAGCCACCGCGCCCAGGCCCAAGCCCCTTCTTAGGCTATCAATACTCTAAGATAGGCACCTGGTCTTTTCCTTTTTTTTTTCTTTAAATAGGCTCAGGGCCCAAGTAGGTGCTAGATAAATGATTGTTGAGCTGAACTGAAGTTGGCATTCATAAGACATTTAAAGAAAAAATTAGACATATATATCACCCTCAAGGTATTTAGAATCTAGTACAGTCACGTACCACACAGCGTCTCAGTAAACAATGGCCTACGTATAAGACAGTAGGCCCATAAGATTACAATATTGTATTTTTACTGTACCTTTTCTGTGCTTTTATGTTTAGATACACAAATACTTACCATTGTGTTTCAGTTGCCTATAGTATTCAGTACAGTAGCATGCTGTACAGGTTAGGAGCAATAGGACATTCCATATAGCCTAGGTGGGTAGTAGGCTATACCACCTGTGTTTGTGTAAATGTTAATACACTCTATGATGTTTGCACAGTGATAAAATCGCCTAATGACACATTTCTCAGAATGTATCCCCATCATTAAGTGACACGTGACTAGTAAAGTTTACAAGTAGTTGAAATCTTAACATATTCCCAGTAGTGTCTTTGATACAGTCCAGTGTTTCTGAACTGAAGGTGATGATACCAAGGAAGCATTCTAGAGAATTCCAAAAGAATAGCAGAATGAAATTCAGTGCTGTGTGGCAGTAGCCACAGGCCAGACTGAGCTTATGGCCAGCAAACCTGTTTTAAAATCAATACATAGTCGTGGTGCCATGTTTACAAGACTGGCCCACTGAGGCTTTAGTAGCGGCAATACAGACCTGGGAGGCTCTCAAAGAACTTCTCCCAGAAAAGTCAAGTCTTTCAAAATCCGTAGGAAAGTAAACATACTAGAAAACCCTAAAGGAAATCTCTGAAAGGGTTAGGCCTTCGTACATGACGGCAATAGTGTGGGTCTGAAATGAGAACAATGTATAAGTGGTCAAACCTAAATATTCCATTTTTGTATTGTATAGAAAGGAAATGTCATGTTGGGGAAGAACTTCCTCGACTCTAATAAGTCGCCAAAATACAGCAGCACACAACAATGGTGGTTTACAGCATGTCACATAGTGCAGGGTTCCGAGGTGAGAAATGCCAGCCGATGGCCACTTTTGCAGAGAGGACTCTGAAAGTCCATTACTTTTATTATTTGAGAAAGGCTCAAGAATCAGATAGAAAAGAGAGACTAGAAAGGAAAAATTAACATTTTTTCCTATGTTCAAAATAAAATTAACATATTAACAAGTAACAAGTTAGCAATTTTTATTATTATTATTCTGGGAAACAAATTTTCAGACTGTGAATGCAAACTTTACTCCAAAAAGTATATGTGTTAATGATAAAGATATTAGCTGGTTTGACTTAGATTTTAAGTGCATGTGGTAGAAAAAATCTTCAGTTGTAGTTTCAAGTGTGTGGTCATTTATGACTTGTAACTCATTTCTCTGTTATGTTGTATGATTTACCTGGTCAACCATTACAAGTTTACCCAGGAATTACCAAGGAATTTTAGTCTTATTCTTCACTGTGTGATTTTTAGATATGCTTATATAACTCTTTAGCTATAAATTAGACATTTGAGGAAGGATATTCATTCTTTGCCTTATTTCATATAATTTTCATTTTCTGATTTATTTTACTGTATTTTATTTCTATTTCCATTAACATCCTACGCAAGTTAAAACATTTTTTCACCAAAGAGTTGTTTATTGGCAGTTTTATGGACCTCTGTTATGGACTGAATTGTGTCACCCCGAAATTCATATGTTGAAGCCCTAACCCTCACTACCTCAAAACGTGACCTGTATTTGAAGATAGAGGTGATTACATTAAAATGAGGTCACTTGGGTAAGCCCTAATCTGATATAACTGGTGTCCTTACAAGAAGAAGAAATTAGAAAATAGTCACACACAGAAGAAAGACCATGTGAAGACACAGGGAGGAGATGGCCATCTACAAGCCAAGGCGAATGGCCTCAGAAGAAACCAACCCTGTTGACCACTTGACTGTAGACTTTTAGCCTCTAGAACTGTGATCAAATAAATTTCTGTTGTTTAAGCCACGCAGTCTGTGGTACTTTGTTATGGCAGCCCTAGTAGACTAATGCAGCCTCCATCTAAAATGCTAGTATAATATGTCTTGTTCTTGTCTCTTCCATTTAATAGATCACTTTTTTTCTATTTTCTATTAATACAAAATAGGAAAAAAGTGATCCTTAAGATACGTATTCATTCAACAAATATTTATCGAGCATCTACTACGTGTCTAGTATTGGGATAGGACAGTAACAAACACAGTGTCAGGCGCCATGAGCTTACACACTAGTAACATTCTTTATTTCAGAAATAGGCCTTATAAATTGGTCTATAAACTAAAAATCTCCATCGAGAATGAACTAGAAAAATTTAGAAAAACAAAATAAATACAATCCTAGCATTTTAATGTTACGTCACTATACTGCCAGAAGCCGTCTGCATCAGTTGGATCTTTGGGGAAGCATGGTATGAAAGATGGAAAGGAAAGAAAGCAGTTTTGGGAAGAGAGAGCCTCAGACCACAGTGCAGATCTGACAAAGTCTTGGCCAATCAACTGAGAGCTCCTGAGGACAGAGTGCCTGGTAGAGAAGTCCTGCACTGGGCAGAAATGGCTTGGCCCTGGCAATTCAAGCATGCTCCATCATTGGCTGTGGGCTGCCTGGGAAGAGAAAGCATGGTGGCCTCTACTAGAAAGGGGAGGCAGGTCCTGAGCTGCTCACAGCTGGAGAATGTCAGCTAACTGGGCTCATGGAAGATCCTTCCTTGGTGGGAGATCTGAGCAGCATCTCCACACAACTGTCACAGCCTCCAAAAGGTGATAGAGGGACCTGGATTTTTTTTTTAAGTCAGGACAAACAATCCCCTTACACTTAAAACAGAAAAACCTCTCAGCAAGTGCTTTAACAGCCAGAATCAAGGTCTTTAAAGGTACGTATTTTGAACACCTGATACAACTTTAACTTGCCAAATATTTGTATAGTGAAAAGAAGATTTAAACTGTAAACTTTTGTTAAAGTGTGATATGTCCCCATAGGGAAAAGCAGTGTTTGCCCAAAAGATAAAATTGTGCTTTTGAATGCGATGTTAGGATCTGGAATCTAAAGAAGTTAAATATTTGGAGTTTTGACTTTTATTCATTCATTCCATTACTACATTTCAGGTGCTATGCTAGGTGCTGAACATGGCAAAACGTACATAGTTCCTGCAGTGGACCTAAAGAGAAGAGCTAAACGGTAAACAAACAACCAGGGCAATAAATACATATTCATGAATGGAGCTTAGTGCTCTGAGAGAAAAAGGGAACCTGTCCTAAACTGACCTAGGCTGGCAGGGGTGAGCTGGCCGGTTGTCAAGGAAGTGTTGACTGTGCTAGCATCTGAAGGGTAAGTGTATGCTTGCATAGGGTAAGGAGTGCAGAAAATGACAGCATGAAGGACATGTGCAAAGGCCCTGGGGCAGGAAGAAGTCAGCAAAACTAAGACTATGTGGCCAGATCTCCAAAGTCAGGGGGAGAAGCGGTGCCAGGGGAGGCCAGAGAATCAAGGCTAGCCGAATCAGCGAAGGCACATCAAAGACTGTGATCTTTGCTCTAAGAGCAATGGGAAGTGTTTTAAGCAGGGGTGGGTAACATGATGGGGTTTGTGTTTTCAAATGATAACTCTGACTATAGTGTGGAGAAGAAGTTAGAAGGGGCCTAAGTAGATCTGGAAAGACCACTGAGCAAGAGAGTGTGGTTCAGGTGAGAGACGATGGTCCCTGCCACGGGCTGACATTTTTTTAACTTCCGCAATGCGTGTTCCAAAATGGACACTCTGGGGAGGTCACTGTGGACAAGGAGACACTACCCTGTCATTGAAATTAAAAGGTCACAAAACAGACATACATATGGGACTTAATTCTTCCAGGTTTACTTGACAAAGTTTTACTGTTCCACTGTCACCACAAACCCAACGTGTCCAAAGCAGAAGTGGTCCCCATAAACCAGATCTGAGTCTGAGCCACTTTCTCTATCCACCACATCATCGGATCTCCTCATCTTTGCTTGTGAAATCTGGATGGCACCTGTGGCACTTCCCACTCCTTTGTCCCTGTACTCAGTCTGTCACGGAGTGGCCCTGGCAGGAAGAACCTGCACCCAGACCCCCTGGCTCCTTGCACCTTGTCCTGTACCCCAGCTGCAGGGACTGGGACACACCCATGTCTCTGTCCGGAAGAACTGTAGCTTATAGGAACAAAGACAACTGAACTTTGTTTTCTCATCATATTTCATAGGTGCAGCCATTAGGTTTAATCCTCTTCTCGTTTATGAAAGTCTCCTATGCTACGCTGGCCACCTTCTCCCCAAATTCTTAAATATGATAGTCCACACTTTGCAATTTCCTTTTGAAACACTGTCGTACCCTTTAATCGGCTACAATTTCCTAAACGGTGAAATGAGAGATTCAGATGAGATTTGTAGCACAACTTGCCATCAAACAAAGTCTTACTCGGTCACTTAGCATGAGAGACATAAAATTATAATTGCTCTAATTAAACAAGGGGTGGTAGATCCAGAAAACTTCCCTTGTGCCCCCACGCCCTGGCCACCCCTGAGGCACCTCATCTGAGGGGCATAAGAAGCCTAACTGAGAATCACTGGACTTGAACACCTCTAAGGTCTCTTGTAGCCCTAAAATTCTATGATCTGTCATTTCTTAAATGTCACTTGGTCTCACCTTTTCCTCTAATTCTCACCATAACAGATTTCAGGCCTTTTTCACCTCCAGCCTGCAAGATTGCAAATTGGTTTCCTTACTCTTCCAGTGTACTAGGTTGAATAGTGTCCCCTCAAAACTCAGGTCCACCTAGAACCTTAGACTGTGACCTTGTTAGGGTCCTTTGAAGATGTAATTAGTTAAGATAAGGTTGGCCGGGCACAGTGGCTCATGCCTATATCCTAGAACTCTGAGAGGCCGAAGCGGGAGGATCGCTTGAGGTCAGGAGTTTGAAACCAGCCTGAGCAAGAGTGAGACCCCATCTCTACTATAAATAGAAAGAAATTAATTGGCCAACTAAAAATATATAGAAAAAATTAGCCGGGCATGGTGGCGCATGCCTGTAGTCCCAG
>CAUYRT010043078.1:0-41187 GCA_963574885.1 Lepilemur ruficaudatus | reverse complement strand
TCCCAGATAGTCGGGAGGCTGAGGCAGAAGGTTCGCTTGAGCCCAGGTGTGTGAGGTTGGTGTGTGCTAGGCTGTAGCCAGGGCAACAGAGTGTGACTCTGTCTAAAAAAAAAAAAAAAAAAAAAAACAAGGGAATCCATTCTTTCTTTGCCGTCCCTTTCTCAGCAGTCCTATCTTGAAGCCACAGAGTAGGGCAGAACAAAGGTGGTGACCATGGCCAGCTAATTTGATTCATTTTTCTTTATTTTTAGTAGACACGGGGTCTCGCTCTTGCTCAGGTTGGTCTCGAACTCCTGACCTTGAGCAATCCACCCGCCTCGGCCTCCCACAGTGCTAGGATTACAGGCGTGAGCCACCGCGCCCGGCCTGATAAAGTTCTTAGTACATTGCACATGCTAATAAAAAATAGCAAGTAACACTAAGTATGTGGCACCATTTTAAAGTGCTTTGTGGGTATTAACTCCCCTCAGTCCTTGCAAGAACCCTATGGGTTCCAGTAGTCCCCTCGCATCTGCAGCTTCGCTTTCCACAGTTTGAGTGGAAGTACCGAAGTACAGTGTAACACGGTTATTTTGAGAGAAAGACCACATTCACATAACTTTTATTACTGTATAATTGTTCTATTTTATTATTAGTTATTGTTGTTAATTCCTTACTGTGCCTAATTTATAAATTAAACTTTACCAGGTATATATGCACAGGAAAAAACAATATACATAAGGTTTGGGACTAGTCATGTTTTCAGGAGCATCTTGGAACATATCACCTGTGGATAAGGGAGGACTACTGTGTTATTCCTATTTTACAGATGAAGAGACTTAGATACAGAGAAGTTAAGTAATTATTGCCCGTGCCCATGAGCTCAGCCAGGATTTGAATCTAGGTAGGCTGGCTTCACTATCTGCGGTCTTATCTGCTCAGCTACACTGCCTTTCATGTGGTCTCTTAACACCCAGTGAATTCATGGACAACAGAGACCCACAAATCTTGGGACAGATAAGAGCAAACGGAAGAGACAGCAGAAGGGGAGGGATAAGGCGGGGACCAGCCTTTCACTATGAAGGATCCTAGGTAGCTGAGGAAAAAATTTTTCAATCGAGAAACAGAGCAAGTGAAAACAATTTGTCTTTACTTCTCTCTAGAAGTTAAGAAATGCCCAATTAGCTAAAACTTCTGCTACCCATGGGTTCAGTCAATTTACAATTCTAAACATTCTCCGTTGCCTGTACCCACAGCTTTGGAGGGCAAGCGTGTCTCCATTACTGAGCCTAAATGAAGAATGAAGGGTAACCAAGTCATTACTTCATTGGAAGTACGGATAACTTTTTCAGCAGACATATGAAGCTCACGGTGACACTATGGCTACATACACATCTGTATATTAATCGTTCTGCTGCTCAGATTAGCATCATGTTTCAGGAAGGAAAGAAAACTAAGCTTCGAGCATTTCCCACAGAGCCTGTGCTTGCTTGATAGGATTAGCTCTCCAATGACATGGGTCATCCTGAACTCTCTGCTCATGTTCTAAAGGACAGAGGATGCTACACTTTCAACTTCGAGCTGAGCAAGGTCATTTTTGGAACATTGAGATAGTATTCCACAAGCTCTTTCCCCTCTTCCTGGCCTCACAGTGACTGTAGAATGCAGTGTCCTATCCATTCCAAGCTGACACCAGGCTCTGTGGTGGGCAAGGCACCGTGGCAAGTGGTGGTAGGCTGGAACCTTGTTCATGCTGCTCAGGGACTGTCACTGATGGGAGTGGGCGGTACAGAGGGAAGTTCCAGGAGGTACCTGACACATCTTTTCAGGGAGGAAAACAATCCATGAAATAAGTCAGACTTTACAATGTACTCTGAAGCACAATTGTACCCTCCTTCAATGGGTAACTTAGGTTGGTTACCAATTATTCCAGAAAAGAAGACAGTTTGTGAATGCCATATGGCTCTTGTTTCTGACTCTCCAGCTGCCTAAATTTTAATCGTTTTATTATGAAAAAGCCCCTCCATCAGAAAGTGAGCCAAAAAAATGGGAAAAGGCAAAATTATTTAAAAAGAAAACATTTATTTCTGGTTAATATTTTTTGGTAAAAAATTGATAGAGGAGGAGGTTGAAACTAACACTAATGGGGAGGGGATCATTATTTATTTTCTCAACAAAATCACCCTCTACTATTACTACAAGATATTCCCTTTGGCCCTGGATGAAGACAGACTACCTGGAAGACTTGGCTAATTCATATAAATGTTCAATAAATATTCAGCAGCAGCATCTGGAAGCTGACGATATGTATTTCAAATGGTCTAAGTCCTCTACTATTTTTTATGGGTTTTGTTACTTAGAAAAGACAATCTTATAAAACTTTTATCTATTTGAGTTTTTTTCTGGAAAAAAGTGAAATGGATATTGAAAGTGTATTTTTATTTTTTTCCTGTAGAAAATCTATAGGCTAAGATACGAAGGGGCAGTGCTGTCATTGTGACTGAACAATTCTGGGCCTTAGACAGCATGGGCTATGGGGTCAACAGCCAGGGCCGCAAAAAGAAAAGATTTACAATAAATAATAAAACAGTCCATAAAAGATTATGGCTCTAAATAGTGATACATTTTGCTAAGTGCCGATTGTGGCACAAATATTTCCACCTTTAACATCTGAGGGCCAACAGGGAGCTCTGCTTCATGTACAATGGAAGGCCCATCTACTTAAAAACCATCCCTCCCTGTGTGCCACCATCAAAACCAAAGTGCTACGGGAATTCTCACTTTGACAGCAATAAAAAAACAAAAACAAAAAGGAAAAGAAGGTGGATACGGGATGTAAGAGGAAGTTAAGAAAATACCTTTGTTCAGTAATGACACAATAGTTTTAAAGGAACAACAAAGGAATAATTCTTTTTCCTTCTAAAAGACAATCATAACTTCCAAGACGAAACTTGGGAATGGCAAATAGAAAAGAAAAAGATTAAAGAAGGAAAAGACTTTGCTCTATAATTAGTTTTTAACTCAGAACTCAGAAAGACATAGAGGTAGATGAGGGTGGAATAAAATTCTATTAAATCTAAGTGTTTCTGGCAAATCACCCTGAAGTGATACTGTATCTGCACAAATTTTTTTAGTGAATAATTTTTAAAAAGATGCATTTTCAAGTAAAAGTACTTGATTATTTAGCTGTGTGTCAAGCAATCTAACAGGGATCCAGATTTTTTTCCAAAAGCTAGATAAGGCATGTCCAAAAGAATTCAGATTTTTATTTTCTTTCGTTTTACTGTAAAGAAAATTTAACACTTAGATAAGTTTGACTTAGACAGGTCTGAAAAGCTATGTATTGCAAAAGGAGAGCTGGAAGCCCCTGGCTGGAGTGGAAAATTCTTTGGGAGTGAATGTGTCCTCTCTGTAGCCACTACCTGTCCAAGCAGACCTTGGCCCCTGGGTCGCCTCTCCAGATGGCTTTCTATCCCTCCTGTTAACAGGGCCTCCCTCCTCTCTGCTCAGCACCAGTTATCTAGTCACTGCAATACTGGTTTTCAGAACTGATATCCCACGTTATTTTTTAAGAACTTAAATACCATATATTTGCCTAAAACCACTGAATTGGTATTTTAAAAACTCTGACCTCTGAACCACTTAGACCTTGAGACACACTCCGGCAGTTACACATGGCATTAACATTTTGAAGTGAACAGGAAGCAGGAGTTGAGAAAACAATCTTCCATGCTTCTAAAAACCACAAGAAGAGACAGGCGTGAAAGACCACAGTTATTCCAAGAATAACTCTTAGTTTAGTTCAAACACTTTCTGAATATGTGAACCATGCATGTGACAGAATCAAAATAGAAATAGGTAACTTCTGTATGGAATCTCCAGGTCTATATAATGAAATTAAAGAAAATGAGAACAGACCGGAAATGTTTTCTTTGAACAAAAACTGGCTTGCTAACAATAACAGATTATAGTCCTTGCCAAAGAAAAAAAAGGTTTTTTTTTTTAAAGTTTTTCAAACATATCAAAAAAAAGATGGGATTATTTGAAGACAAGGAATAAGGGAAATATTTGGATTTGTTCTAACTATCTTCTCAACATTTATTTCCTCAAGTACTTTAAGGTCAGAAGAAACTTTTTGAGAAGCTGAAATAGACTTCATGAAAATATGCTCACAGCTCAAAAACAAGCATTGTCACACTTTATTTTTGGCTATTCCATTTTTTAAAAAGATTAAATAACATTATTTCATTTTCAACTTAATTTTCGTGATTAAGACAATTTCTTCATTTTTAGGTAGTGCTTATTTTTTTCTCAAATATTACTTGCCTTGACTTAGTTGCTAAATATTTATAATAGAGTAATAGATGTTTAATATATTTTTTATATATTTATACATGTTTTATAACATATTTGTAAGTGATTATATTTGGAATATATTAAATACTTAGTTCTACATATTTTTGTAAAAGAATTTTGAACACTTTAAAAAATAAAATGTCAAAATTTAATACAGGTGTATTAATATCATGCGAACTAAAGAAAACCCTGATACGGCATTTTGTTCTGGGATAGAAATCACTCTCTGTGTGCTAGGACCATGTGTGGTCTTCCTAACTTCCAGCGTGGGCCCTCAATTTCATTTGGAGGAGAGACTGTATAGCTGCTGCCTCTCAAATGTGCCTGGTTATTAACATGTTAGTATAAAAATCAGTGTCAATTTTCTTACTAACATTCTTATAGTCAATTAAAAAGGTAATCTAAAATGAAAGAAAACACAGTTTTAATAGTACTCATGAACACTGTCCTTCTCTTTTCAATACCACAAAAATGAGGATCCCTGTTTCTGAATGATTTTATTTACTTATTTATTTATTGTAATAAAAAGAACCCTTTTGCAGCAGGTCAGGGGATGTGGGGGTGGAGAAGAGAGCTTAAGATTAAAATGACTGTGAGTCTCTGCCCTGATCATCTGAAACAGAAAATTCCTTGTTCAAACTTAGAAAGGACATAACAGAGACCTCCTATGACCCCAGCGGGCTAGGCCTGGAAACCCAGTCATCAATCATGTTGGGCTCACACATTTTCAGAGAAAAAGGGACTGTAGCGAATAAAACTTGATTTAGTCTCTATACATTGGCAAGCTTCTGCTGGGACATTTATCTCAAAATTAAGGCTGGTGTTGCAGATTCAGTGGGTTTCTAAATGGGGCTTGTGGGCAGAGGGGAACCAAGGTCATTCCATCATTCTACTACCCAAACAGGCATCAGATTTTCTTCTTTAATTTTTGGAGGTGACAAGGAAGCTAAGATGTGTTTCCTCTTCTTCTACTCTATTCATATGGCTATTCACTGGGCTGGTGCCCATCAAATAAAAACTAAAGATATTGTCAACTTTGTAAGATACGAAATGGTATTGTTAAAAATATCCTTATTTTTAGAGATATATACCATAGAATCTGGGTGTGAATATACGGTATCTGGGATGTGATTTAAAATATAGGGGAGAAAAACGATTGGTGAATCAAGTGTGGCGAAATGTTGATACTTGTTTAATCTGGGTGATAGGGATATAGTGATTTATTATTTTATTCTCTCTACTTCGGTTTGACAGTTTTTATAATAATAAAAGACCAATAGCAACAATCAAACAAAAAAATCCAACCCAGACAAACCACCAAACAGAACAATAAATGACTATAAAAGAAAATACACAAAAGAACAAATACAAACACCTTCCCATGAACAAAATGCTTAGTATCACTAGGAATCAATAAGTGAACAAGTTTTAACTATAAAATATGATTTTTAACTCCCTAGTTGGTAAAAAAAATTTTTTTAATGATAAAGCACAGAGTTGGTCAGGCCTTTGAAATATTCTGTCTCTGTCTCTGTCTCTCTCTCACAAGCTCCTGCTAGAATTGTAGATTCAACCTTTTTGGAAGTCAATGTGACAATTCACAGCAAAAGCCTGAAAAATGTGAATGCTGTTTTGAGTAATTTTACCCTAAAAGTGTTTATAATTATCAACAACTTTGGGGGGGACTTTTGGTATCCAATAACAGGGGATGGATTAAATAAATTATGACACACATAAATATTGAATACTATGTGAACATTAAAATAATAATATTGGGTTATGATTACTGATATGGAAAGATGTTCTTAATATATTTCTAGGTGAAAAGAAATTAGAAAACTGTATACATAGTAGGATCCATTTTTATGAGAAAGTATACATATATAAATAGCAAAAAAATCAGCAAGGATATACAACACTGACTTAGCAGTGGCTCTTTCTAGGTGGTAGGATTAAAAGTGATTTTTTTCCTTCTTTTTATGCTCCTATATTCTCTAGAAATAAGTTACTTTCAAAACTTAAAAAAAAACTATTAAGTTTTACTGTTTAGGATCCTTTACTTTTGAAAAGACTCTTAGTCTTCTCAAGAGTAAGCTGTGAGGGACAGCTGTAAAAGACACAGGCAGAAACAACTGTTTCTAAATTATAAGCCTCAGTATATCAGTATGCTTCTGTTTCAGAAGTCCAAAAGCTATGGAAGGAAGAGGCTATAAAAATATCGAGGAGAAAAATACAACATCTTAGGAAAATATATATAGGTAATGTTTTATATTCTCTTCTCTGAAAAGTATAAATGCCTCCTATTTGAGGTTGTCTTAAAGGCAGGCCAACACTTACAACCTAACACCGGGTTTTCAAGGAACAAGCTCCTGTGGCTGTGGCTCTAGCATTCAACCACTGTGGAGCCAAGAAACTTCTCAGGACAAGGAGCACAATGCCAGGCCTTGTCGAGGGCCGCTGCAGTGGAGAGGCCAGACCGGGAGAGCCAGAGCCAAGCGCAGACCAAGGAAGTGAACACTGCACGCCCGGATACTCAAAATGTCAGCTTTTGGAGGGACCTGGATCTCCTGAAGGAATCTGACTTTATACATAAAAAAGGACAATGAGCTTTCTGCTGAGGTGAACTTAGCACAGATGAACTCAGTCTTCTGGCAGTGATGCAAGACTCTTTGACATGTGGAAGGGGCAGATAATGCTAGTGAAATATGGATAGTTCCCTGGCTTGCCACATCATGTAAGAGGGCTGCTTTGCCCCTAAACAGGGGTCAATCCTTGAATATTTGATATATTTCTAGTAACAACCATGAGGACACTCTTGAGAGAAAATCCGTAAGCCACATATACCTTTTGGTTACATTATATCACCTCTGCATAACCTGTCAAAGGTAGCTAGAGGAGAACATAGGTGCTAGATGCCTGCTAACAGGGACTTAATCAATTTACACTTCATACCTGGCTATTAGAAGTTATACAAACAAGACGGAATACTATTGCAAGCCAATAGAAATAAAGATGGGAATATCCATGAGAAATGAAGAGAAAGGCACAGCCCTTTTCAGATCCTGAAAAGGCGACTTAAACTTGCCTCTGAAGAGTAACACAACCTCAGACAATCTGGAAGCATATTGTTTCAACATAACAATTCAGTATAGATATCACAAATGGGAGGAAAAATGGCAGGGGGTAATACCTACAGGACAACGGAGTATAAGAATAGAAAAAAGTACTGAGAAAAGCCTGGTGAAATGAGAAGGGAAAAAAACCCAAATGGCACATGGCAACAATACACAAAGTTGTTTCAGGTTATTGTGTATATATAAAAGTAATCTAGTTTTCAAGGATGAGTTTTAATTTCTTCAAAAAATAAAACTCAAAGAGAAGTTGAAAAGAGTGTATTTCCAATGAAAAGATTCTCAAGTCAACATTGTGTGAGGGCAGCTATAGAGACTGGTGCAGGCTGTGCGGTGCACAAAAGCCACATCTAAATGGGCATGATCATGAAAGATTTCAAACATTTATTGTGACAGTATTCCAGTAGACGGCAGTATATTGAGGAAGGGCATCTTTTTAAAATTTATAATGGCACCCTGTGGCCCCAAAACAGCCTTGACTTCACCCAAAAAGAACTGAATGACCTAACTAAAGGGACTCCATGAAATCAGTAGCAATTTCCATTCTTTAGAAATCAAATTCTCAGTGCATTCAATTTTAAAGGTACCAAATACAAAGGGTAAAGAGAATATATGAAGAGCTACTTAAAAATCACCAATTTCATTTGCTTTGTTTCCCATTTCTTAATTGCTTCTGTCTCATTTAGTGTTCTTTAACAGTAATCTTTTACTTTTTAAGGTAATACAGCATTATTCTCTTATGCCTTCCAAAGAAATGAAAAGGGAAAATTGCATAAATTGAGGCAGCACATCATGCTTTTACAAATTTGAGCAATTTCTATTACTGAATCATAAATATTTAAGGACACATATCCAAACCATCACATAGGAAAATTCTACACTGGACAATTCCAAGTGAATATGTCTTTTAGTAAACACTGTGTGCCATTATCTAAATCATAGAAAAATAGCCCTCATTTCAAATTCTGAAAATTGAGCAAATTAAATGTTGGTCTGCACAGCATGGTATAAGTGTATCTTTCTCTGATTTTCTCACTTCTGCTTTTGTTTAGTAACGGAGAAAAGAACAATTCAGGCAAATACTTCCTTGCTTTTGGAATAAAGCAAGCCAGGTATGAGAAGTTTTTCTTATAGGCCTGAAATCTTATATCCCTATGGACACTGAATTATTAATGGGGAAAAGAGAAAACAAATAACCAAGAGAGGGTTCTTGGCAGCCATTGTTTGAAGTTCATGGTGTTACACAACATTGAGCATGTCCAATTCACCTGCCAGGAGCTATCTGATTCTTACTCTAGGGTTCTATTTTCCTATTTCGATCTTATCCAGCATCTGGCTGGGTGATGGTCCATGTCAAAAGATGTAGATCTTCTTTTTATTCCATTAAACTTTGAGATCTGGTTATGATATCATGCCTCATGTATTTTCATATACCAAATGATCATAATAGCTGGTTATCTGCTCCCTGCAGAACCTAGGCTTGTGCTGGGAAAGGAAATAGAAAAATTAGGATTTTATTAGTCTCATAAATGTTTGGTCCTTCTGTTCTCATGGGTCTGGCTGGGACTCTCTCCTCATCTCATTTGTCAGATAGAATAGCATTAAGAACACTCAGTCCACACACTATCTCAAAGGAGACCCACAACCACACTTGGATTGAATTTTCTAGACTCTAGGGTTAAACAGCCAAAAGGACTGCTGTTTTAGCATTTACAGTGAAGTTCCAACTAAAAGACTGATTCAATGGAAGTGCCCCTACGAGGGCACAAACAAGGGCGGAGGGACAAGGTCAAGGCATTGGTGAGCAGGACCACATGGTTCAATCATTTCAGCTGCTAAGTAGATTGATTTTTCTGCCTGACTACATGGCATGCTTTGGTGGATTATTTTTCTCCTTTACTTTTGGGAAGATGATCCTAATTTAAGCAGCTGAGTCTAAGTTCATAGGATGAAAAGAAAGGCATTCTCAAACCAGTTCTTAAAATGACATCTGGGATTTGCTTCAGAATAATCCAGGGGGAATGGGAAATGGGGAGGGGGGTAGATAAAACATCATAGGTCATGAATTGGTAATTTTAAACTCAGTGATAGATACTTGCTCTCTACTGCCATATGTTAGAAATTTTCCATTATAAGAGGGTTTTTTTTTAAATGAGGTAGAAACCAATGGCCCAGAAACTTGGTAGTTATTAGTTTCAACCTTTAGCTTCACCTAAACCTCTTTGAAAAAACTGCTAACAAGGAATGCTGTCTCACATCATTTTTTCTCTCCGTATCTGCCCATCTTATAACAGAGGTAAAAACAAAGAGCAGAGTTGACAAGGGACAGACACGAGGAGGAAGGATTCGATGAAGAGGGAGGTGCAGCCGTCAGCCCTTATGGGATGGAGAGTTAATTGTACACATCCAGGGGCATTATGCTCTCTTGGCGTCTGGGCATGGAAATCAGCACTCCCATGTCTCACTGGTAAGCACACATTGGAATGCCAAGCTATAGAGTGTTTCATCTTGGGTTGCTACACTTTTCCTTAGTTCTTGTGGTTGCAATGAATGTCAAGATCAATAGGGATAAACAGCTGTGGGGAAAGCTGTGGGTTTATAAAGGACAGAGAGCCAATCAGCTCCTTTCTTCAGTATCGTATCCCTTTGCCTCCCCCACCACACCTTCAGATACCCAGACGCTAAGAGCAGCAATTCGTGGAGGGCTTAGGCATTCACTGCCATGAGCAAGCAAGGGAAAGGCTTGATCTCAGTGCTGAGGCCAGCATCCTACGGCTGCCCTTCACAACTAAACTATCTTAAGCATACCTAGCAACGCTCAAAACACAGAAAATTCTGAACTTGATTCCAATTATATAAGCTAGCCTTCTGAACAGTCAGCTTCTTCTATGAAGTCAAACATAAGCAATCTGATTACTAAACAAACACTCCATTAAATACTTAAAAATCTGAAGATACAGAAATTTGGAGGCTTTATATACATGTTTTTGAAATGTATCAAAAATCACACCTTATGACATAATTCATACGCTGATCTTGTGCATGCAAGAGTTCCTTCCAAAACAGGCATCAGAAAAGAAGAGAGAAAGTAGGCATTTTTTTTCTGTCCCTGATATCAGTTAACTCAGGGTAAAGAGGATTTTTTGGCATAAAGAAACTTGATTCTATTCCACCTGAAGTATGCGGTGAGTTAGAGGTAAAAAAGAGATCTATTTGCAGATAGGCTAATTGAGCAAGTTGCCTACTCAAAGGAAAAATAAAAACACACCTAAGATTTTATAGAACTATAAGCCAAAAATTCTTTAAAACTGATTTCTGAACACTCTATCATGCTGGGGGCTCATAGGAAGCACCTCTTCCTTTGCTTTGGGCTAAAGATCTGATTTGGATTTTCTCTCACTCATGATCTCCCAGCAAGAGGAGAATTTAAAGATTGCTTCATTTTTGCCAAATGGTTAAAAAAAAATTCTCCTCTATCCTATACTTATGTTCAGCTCGAGCCAAGGCAATTTAGGCTTGAGGCACATTTCATTATTTGGGGCCAGTTCAAACCTCCTCTTACCTCTTCTCAGAGAACACCTGAAAAGCATAAAATAACATGGTTTTGCAGCATATCTTTATGTTGTATAAATACTATCATGTAATTTTAAAGACCCGGCAGAAACCTCCATAGAACATGCTGTTGGGGACCTACGCAGATCCTCAGTGCAGCACTAGCGCACCACCCTGGAGTTGCTGTGAGTGTTGGCTGCCAACTATGAGTGAGAACTGCCGTCTCCACTGAAGCCCCACTCACCTGGGAAGTTACACATCCCCTGCAGGGGATGATCTGAAGCAAGTGAATCTTCCTGGGGGATGGAGCTTAAGTTAGAAACCAGCTAAATCCACATCTTTGCTCAGCTCCTTCTCCTTCCCTTTCCCAATCCTGCTCCCATCACCTCTCTGCAGGGTCCTCTGAGAGCATCCCTCAATAAAGCACTTCCACAGGAATCCCCATCTCTAGGGGACCTGACCTATGACACTTCAAGAATTCAATGGAAGCAAATTAAAATTAACGTTTGTTATTTTTAGTCTGCTGTCTTCAAATGTCTACTAATCTGGCCAATTTCATCAGTGTTTTGACTCATGGACACAAGCAGATACATTAAATAGCCTTAAGATTGGATGTACAAGGAGGTAGGCTGGAGTTTATAGTAGCTCATATCTCTGATTTAGGCATCCAATTTAAGACACAAAACAGCCTTTCCATCCCCCTAGACCCATTTCCCAATAGAAGCAATCCACATTCCATCTTCACGAGTCTCGTTTTCCATCTATGTACTTCCATACAAGACAAGGCTAATATATTCCACTCTTCTGTTCTATTAGGAGGTTCCTTTTCCTAATATTATATAAACCTAGTGTGAGCCAAGCTGGTTCTGTTTTAATTACTGTTTGATATCTGATTTCCCTAATTTCCAATTAAAGGAATAAAAAAAAAATCTCAGGTTAAACTTCAAATGAGTACTGTCTACCTGCCTGATGATGCTCTGAGGCCAATTCATATCACATCAAAAAGAAAAACATCATTTATCTTTTGCTGCAAGAATTTGAAACAGAAAACTCATCAACTACTCCCATCATGATGACTCTACCTCTGTTTGCTCAGGAAAGCAAAGTTCTTGACTTAAAGACTAGGTAGCTCACATCTAGTCTCCCTGTTCCTAGTTATTCATCCTATAAACTCATTTTCCTCTTGTTCATCCTTTAAAGCTTCTATTTTGAGCTAACTCAGAAACTGAAGGGAGGTTTGGGAGTGCAGGATGGTCCTTCAAATGTGGAGATTGCATTTTCCCTGAGCTCCTTTTCTGCAATGGTGGGGTTTTCACTTGTTGCCTCTTGCCTATGACATCTCAGGTTTTGGTGGCCATTGAGGCTCAGTAAGAACAGCGACACTGGCTACTCCACCTTTCCACAATGGCAGACTGACGGGCAGGGGCAGCCCACACTGGCTGACCTCCTCAAACTGCCTTTGGCAAGTAGAAAACCTCCTTGCCCACAGTTGTGAATGATATCAGTATTCTTGCAATTTTAAAAAAGCACTGTCTTTCTTCAGCTTAAAAAATTTTTACCCTCCAAGCATTGCTGTATGGTAAAAAAAAGTTTGGATATCCTTAGTGACAAATTATCAGTCCACAGCTGCAGAGCCAGTTAGGAGCACAGTTACAATAAGACAGGGTGAGGTTTTCTTGAGATACAGACCCAAGCTCCACTCACAGCCATGCCACCCATTTAAGCTCTCAGGTCAAGAAACTTCTGCAAAGATGATAATAATAACATCTATTTCACAAAATTATTGTCGGGAATAAAAAATAATAATACAGGGCAAGTTCCCCAGAACATGACTCCCATTAGATGTCTAATGAATATTAGCAGTCTTCCTCTCTGTCCTTGATTTCTGTATTGTTTCTACCAACTGAGAAGTTCTGGTTGAAAATGTTGGTAGAGGGCGTGACTCTTTTACCAGTGGGAAAAAGTGGTTTAGGAACAATGTTCAACATGTCATACAGGCCTGATTGCCCACATAGAGGTATTCTGAGGGGACTCCCTCCTCTGCTGCACAAAGTGACTTACCTGGTGGTTGTCCGGATGGTGTTTTCTTTTGTGTGATTGTGCTCTTTGCTTACTTTTTCTGTAAGGAGAAAGAATGAAAGATATACGTCTCAGGCAGTTCTCACTTAACTTTCATCTTTTAGTCTTAAGTAGAAACACCCTCAAGTTTCTTTTTTTCTTTTGTTTTTTGTTTTTTTTGGTTTCTGTTTTAAACATCCAAATCCTCCCTATCTTACTGGAAAAGATAATCATCAAAAGCATGTAAATAGTAACCATAAAAATACTTTATTAAAAACCAATCAAAGGGAAACACTTAATAACAAATTTCAAGTGTGTTGTCTGGTTTTAATCAGGCCTTAGTAAGTATGTGTTCACACACACTATATGCACATGCACAAAAACAGTTATTTATACTGTATCTTTCCCCAGCTGAAAATTTCTGTTTTCCTCTGATTCAGCATGAAAACTGCAGTTGTTGCAACTGTTCTGCCTCTGACTTTGATGACAACCTTTAAGATCCTATATTGTTAGGCCCCTTTGTGAGGTAGGATATAAAAACAGCCTAAGACCTCTTGGTGCTGCAGTCATTGAGTGCTTATTCTGATAAATGTCACAAGGGACAAAAAATATCACTAGATAAGAAGAGGCAGACCCTCCCTTACTGTGGCTTGAGCTCTGTATCTACTAGCTGTCAGAAATTATTTAATTAGCTTTCAAGAGCACAAAAGTTGAACTCTGGCCTTCCCAGTCCAGTTCAAATGTGAAGACCCTACCCTGATGGTCACAGTTCTCAATGGCTTCTTTTAAGTAGATAGAAAAAAACCTGGCCAACTCTGTAAGGGTTTCAGATTTCAATAGCAGGGCAAGTAAAAACTCCTAATCTTGTGGATTTTTGAAAAAAATTAAACAAAGATTTACAACATCCATCCCACACTTTCTAATGCTAGTCAGAAGCCACTGCATGCATGTTTGCATGCACAATTCCTTTCTGTCCACTCAACAAGGACAATGTGGGTGAATTTGGATTCACGGCCAGTATTCTTTCAGAGAACAGGAAATCAGGGCTAAATGACTTGTCTGAGGTCACCCAGGCAGTGACAGCACCAGGGTGAGAACTCTCAGACACAAAGTCTTTGGCCGATAGAGGCCATGATAGTATATGGTTAGAGGCAGAAACTTTCTGAAAAGAACCACGCAGGTCTCACTTCTGCAAATTTTAACTCCTCAATCATTATTAAAGTTTTGTTGTTTTTAGATATACTTCAGCCTCTAAAAAATGTATCGTATGTGTTTTGGAGCTTGCAAAAATCTATGTGTCCTATTAAGTTTACTGAATTAACGATTTCCACTACTGCATGGATATGCACTAATACAGTCCCTGTTTGAGGACCTGGAGGCTACCATCTTCAGCACCATTTGATAATTATACAGCTAGGAGCTGTATCACCAGGCCAATGAGAAAGTGAACTATTGTGGTAGCACACAGATTTAGTTTCTTTTCCCTTTCCTTGTATTTTCCTTAAGAGAGAAAACAAGTAACACTTACACATAATGAGAAATTTAATGGGTGTTTTGAATTTGTTACCCATAACAAAACTGAGTTTATCCAACACTAAAAACAAACATTATTGATACACAAAGTTCAATATGTACACCAATGCTTGACTTTG
This sequence comes from Lepilemur ruficaudatus, assembly GCA_963574885.1. Classification (NCBI taxonomy): domain Eukaryota; kingdom Metazoa; phylum Chordata; class Mammalia; order Primates; family Lepilemuridae; genus Lepilemur; species Lepilemur ruficaudatus. The sequence goes on along the minus strand of CAUYRT010043078.1, from coordinate 26,459 downwards.
GACAAAGTGTAAGTATGTATTTCTATCGAAACCTAAATCTTTTGTGTGTCTACATTACCAATCTCAATCATGTCCAAAAAATAACAGCATATTAAATTTGTTGGGGACAAATGGAATGTGGCTCAAAAATGCTGACAAAAGGAACAACCTATGGAGTGGGTACTTCAGCTATTTTATCAAGATAGTTCAGTGAGCTGGTAATTACAGCACTTTTGAATTCCAAGTATTTGAGGTACAAAAAGTGGGTTTACAGAAACAGTTCTACCTAAGGCTATTGCTAGAAACAGACCTCATACTTTCATCTTTTGCTTTTCTTTTGTTTTGGCAAGAGACAAAAAAAGTCATTAATTCAGGCCACACTAATTTGGAATTAATGATAATTCAGTCACTGCTGGAGTAAACTTAAGTTTATCTTTTGCATGTTTAAAAAAACCTGTTAATCAGATCAATTGATTAACAGTTTTGCTTAAGCAAAATTAGAGGTGGGGTATTTAGCCCAGTCAACAGGAATCATTTACAGAGAATTGAATAGAGTTCTAGTTTCAAATGTTTCTTAAGTATTTATTACAGAAAGTTTGGCAGGAATCCTACTTGGCAACACTTTATTAACTGTTAGTTTGGATGGCAGTATACGCGTTAAAGCAACAAAACCGATTTCTGTCTAAAAAATACTATAATTCAGGTTGGGTTTTTTTTTTGTTTTTGTTTTTGTAGCTCTGTTAGAGGGCTTTCCTTCCAATGATTTCCAATTATTGACATTTTTCTGCACATAAACATACCCGACAGTTGAAAGAGGAGCTCAGAAGCCATCTTCACAGAGATATCCTGACTGAAGAGGCTTCTCTCTGGGGGGACTCTGCCCTCTGGCATCTTCTGTAAGGGTTCGGTTTTCTCTCGCCCGATTAAAGTGCTATAGCCAACATTCCGGCTGGGTGATATTGAGACATGGGAGTCCTGGATGTCAACCTCCATGGGTTCCTCTTTAATCTTCACCATCTGTGTTTCCTTGTGGCTTTCCGCTGCAAGCAGGTGAATGAAGAAAAACAAAAACGCCATCGTTTCTTAGTTTTGAACCAAGCTCAGTTTCTAATCAGTAAAAACCATGAGGATTATGTCAGGAAAACAAGAGTGCAGGCACAGCACAATGGAACAAAGTGTGAAAACTACTAGCTCATCCCATCTGATTTCCTGAAAAGGTAGGAAACTTCCGTTTTTCAGCCCAGAGAAATTAAATGACTTGTTCAAGGTCACACAGATGGCAGGAGAGCCAGGACTCAGCCTCCAGATCCAGAGCTCAGGTCTCCTGACCCATCTCCATAGGCTTTTTTCTACCAACCATGCTGCTTCCAGAACTAACAGAGAACATGGTAAATGTCTGCCCTTGTTTTATAACTTTCTCAATTCAGTAAATAAAGAGCAAACCATATTAATATTATAATTTTGTCCCTCCATTTTTACAGCTCTGATCAATTTTTTTCCCCTCTCTTCCATGGCACCTACATCAATAGAGAGTAAATAGGGTCAATTCAACTGAGACATTTATACCTCGTTGGAAGCCAATAATCCTCAAGACCACCAAGGAAGTTAATTGCAGCGTAAGGATTAACACCTAGAAAAACAGCAATCTTATAGGTTATAATAATGGTACAATTTACTGACTGTTCATCCTTTTGGTGTGGCTATTAGATGTTTGGTCTTTAGTCTGAAACACATATTTGCTTTGCAAGGCTGGAGTGTCTATATCCATGTGTTGCTCAGAGCTAATGATGGAACATCTTTGGAACAAGGTGAGACAAGATGGGACAATGAGCCTAGCTATTAATTTGGGTCACTTTAAAATAAGGCCCACTTTCAAATGAATAAGCATGTATTATCAACTACTGTTTACTATTCAGCACCCTGGAAAACAAAAAACAAAGAGGATTTTGATAAGATAGTTGGATAGATAGAGTAGTGGGTCAAATGGTGGGCTCCCCAAAAGATACTGCTATCTTCTAACTCTAGGAATCTGTGAATGTGACCTTATTTGGAAAAAGGTCTTCACAGATATGACGAGTTAATGATCTCAATCAAGATGGAATCATCCTCGATTATCCAATGACAAGTGTCCTAATAAGAGACAGAAGAGTATAAGACCTAGAAACTGTGGAAAAGGCCATGAGAAGACAAAGACAGAGACCAGAGTGATGCAGCCATAAACCAAGGAGTGCTGGGAGCCACCAGAAGCTGGAAGAGGTAAGGAAGAATTTCTTTCCCTAGAGCCTCTGGAGAGATTTCAGACTTCTGGCCCCAAGAACCATGGGAGAATTAATTTCTATTGTTCTAAGTTACCAAGTTTATGGTACTTTGTTATAGTAGACCTAGGAGACCAATAGATAAGGTCATTAAATATGAAAGTCCGATTTCGAGACAGAAGTGTAGTTTATTATATCTCAAAAAAGCAGTAGAATTAATCAAAGTATGCACCTAAGCTATCGATACAGTTTTGCCATCTTAATAGTAACTTGTTCATGCCAGCAGCGAAGAAGCCTGAGGAGTGAGTAGCGATGAAATCACCAAAGGCATTTTCCGCAGCTTGTTAACAACTGAATATTTCTCCTTGCAAAAAGTGGTCCAAAGCCTGGGAGAAGTGGTAGTCGGTGCAAGGTCTGGTGAATACAGTGGATGACAGAGAGTTTCCAAGTCCAGCTTCTATGGTTTGAGCAGAGGTGTTTGTGCGACATGGTTGAGCGTTGACTTGCAAGAGGATTGGCCTGTCTCTATTGATCAATCTCAGTTGAGTAAACATAAGGATCCTCATCATTTTGTCCAATTGGTTGCAGTGGATATCTGCTGTAATCTACTGGCCAGGTTTCACGAAGCTGTAGTGGATAATACCAGCGCTGGACCACCAGAAACCATTAGTTTTTTTTGATGAATATTCGGTTTGGGACTGTGTTTCAACACTTCATTTCTATCCAGCAATTGTGCCAAATGCTTGCCACAGTCCAAAAGAATCCATTTTTCATCACATGTAACAATATAGTGTAGAAATGGTTCACCTTTATGTCGTGACAGCAAAGAAAGGCAAGCTTTGAGATGATTTCTCTTCTGACACTTGTTTAATTCATACGGAACCTATCTATCCAGCTTCTTTACCTTGCCCATTTGTTTCAAATGGTCCAATACTGTTGGAATAGTAACGTTAAAAAGTTTGCTAATTCACATGGAGGTTGAGATGGATTCGCTTCCACTACAGCTTTTAGCTCATCATTATCCACCTTGGTCTCAGGTTGACCACATGGCTGATTTTCAAGATTTAAGCCACCAGAACAGAACTTCTCAAACATCAACGTACTGTGTGTTCATTAGCCACCTCCTTCTCAAACACCTCGTTGATATTTCAAGCTGTCTGCACTACACTGGTTCCACAACAGAACTCATACTTGAAAATAACATGAATTTTTGACTTATCCATGGCTTCACAAAAATTGCTCTAAAAAAATTTTTGAAAGATAATCACAGGCCAAAGCATGCATTTGAAAGACTGAGGATGTACCTTCACAACAAAAATAAAATAAGAAGTGTCAAAGTGAAATGTCAGAGATATCAAGCGTCAAACTTAGTACTTAAGGAAATCAGACATTTTATACTTAATAACATAAATAGATAGATAGATAGACAGATAAAACAGTAAGAAACAGCATAAAGGAGGTGCTGATCTGTGGGACAGCCAGGAGATATGAAGGGGAAAACCTCATTGCTGTAAGCTGCAAGGTCAGAGAAACCATGCTTTCCTTGAAAAAGTATGACATGGGTGAAAGTCAAATACACATATAGTTTATTGACCAGCAGTTAAAAAAAAATAGGAGAGCATTTTAAATTAAATGATTAAAATTAACATGGTGATATCAAGAAGATCTCATGTAAGAAGAGTGCTAATTGTTCTTTTTCCTTCCTGACATAGGACACATGCTTCTCAAGGAAAACTCCTTGTTTTTTGTCAGAAACTAAACTGCAGGCAACTGTGATATTTAATTTAGATTCCTCCCCCCCTTCCCCTATTCCTGCCAAGCTGTTTTTTCTCTGCATGTCTGTGAAGCAGCTCATAGAAATCAAATTCATTGATTCAGTCAGTCAGGATTTAAAAAAATAGAAGGAAAGGAAAGGAAAAGGAAAAGGAAAAGGAAAAGGAAAAGGAAAAGGAAAAGGAAAAGGAAAGGAAAGAAAAGGAAAAGGAAAAGGAAAGAAAAGGAAAGAAAAGAAAAGGGAGGAAAGAAAGAGAAGAATAGAAAGCTGTCCAAGGTGCATGCTTAGCCTCTTTGCCTTTGCTTCCAGTCCACCTGACTTTCTCTTGAGTACTCATCTCCCTCTTCTTGTAGGGATCTGGTGACCTCACAGCCATCTGACATCCAGCCAGATCACTCACCCACATGGGCAGTCACAACATATGCTTCCCTTTTCATGTTCCCCCAAAGCATTTAATATCTGGAAAATAAACAGTCGGGTCAATGTCACAGGTACATAAAATGATACCTCTGAACCTTGTACTGCTAAGTAATTCCAAGGCCTGAGAACAAACATAAAGGAACACGAGCACAAATACAAAGGGATTCATTTAGTTAAAAAACAAAACAAAACAATACACTCAACAACATAAAGAGCAAAGCTAGAAAGAAGCTTCGTTATTTATCTCCAACCGCCACCTGCCGCCCTAGCCATTTCCCCAGCCATTTGCACCACTGAATTTAATGAAATTAGTTTTTAAAAGCTACTTGGGATAATTTCAAGTATGATTTATATGAAGTGCTTTCTGTTCTTTCTTATGACAACTCTTGATCTTTCAAAAAAGCACAAAACACTGACAAAAACCTTCAGCATTCTGACTCTATCTGATAGGTGCCAGACTCACAGAGAAGAGTTTTCAAATTGACATCTCAATGGACAAGTGAGACCTAATACAATAAGTATTTTTATAGTCCTTTCTCTTCCGTGCAATAGCATTACTGCCAAATATTTTCTTGCCTTTTTTAAAAAGCATGATTTCTTAACGTTGGCACTACTAATAATTGGGACCAGATAATCTTTGTTGTGGGGGACTGTGTTGTACTAGCAACATCCCTGGTCTCTACCCACAAGATACCAGCAGCACTGTCCTCTAGGGGTTTTTTGTTTGTTTGCTTTTCTAGAGATGGGGCTTTGCTATGTTGCCCAGGCTGGAGTACAGTGGCTATTCACAGGTACAATCATAGCATACTACAGCCTCGTGGGATCAATCAATCCCCCTGCCTCAGCCTCCCAAGTAGCTGGGAGGTGTGTGCCATGGCACCCAGCTCTATCCTCTATTTTTAACAACCAAGCATGACTCTGGACATTGCCAAATTTGCTTTGGGGGCATCCAATCACCCTGGTTGAAAACCACTGGTCTAAAGATTTTGCCACACCCTAGTTTTTGCACCAAAAAAAGTTTAATTGGTGCCCAAGGCAAAGAAGAAAGAAAAAGCTTCTCTCATGTTCCAGCCTAGGCTCATTTTGGTTTTAATCACCACCTCAGCCAGGTGCCTGGACAGGCTGGCCTGGGAATCAGGAGTTGGGATAATGTGGTCCCCAGGCCAGCTCTCTCCTTTTTGCCTGGGGCATTCTAACATAACAATGGGTTGAATTAATCATTTCCACTCACTTTTAGCCTTTACTCCCATTATACAGGGACATGTCTACACCTCCAGGATTTCTTCACTCATCCTGCCCCCTACACACACAACATGAATCCTTTCAGAATTTCTTTAAGGATTCTTTTAGAATCCTTTAATAAATACTCATTTTATCCCTAGTGGCCTATACTGCTATTTCAAGAAAGAAATTGGCATATGGAAAAAGATGAGAGACAAAGTATTAACAGCAGGTTATGTTGAGGGAAGAAGTTGTGAGCAATTGTCTATGGCAATGCTGATTTGTATTTTACAAATTTTCTATGGTAAATATAATTATTTTGTCATTTACCTAAGTTGCCTAAAAGTGACAAACAATTATATACACCTATAAAAAGACGACAAAGTCCAGTTTGTGACAGAGAGGTGTAGAATGAATGACATTTCATCTTTGGAAGTGTTTAAAAACGCTGTGTATTCCTAGCAGCACTGGAAGGGTGGGTTGTGACGCGGATGAGCCCTGCTCAAACTCTGCTTGGCAAAAGAAGGGAAGAGCAATAAGAAAGTGGCAATACTATTTTTTTAACCTTCATGTATTAATATTCATTACATGTTAGCTATCAAATGTGCTCTACTTCATTTGTCAGTCATTTGGTCATTCCACAATATTTTTTTAATGTCTACTATGTACTAAGTACTATGAGAGATGATATTCAAACTACAAAGATAAATAAGACACAGTTCTTGCCCTCAAGCAGTTTAAATCCAAACGAATGATGAGACAAGTATAAACATCCTTCTAATACAAGAAGTAAAGCTAAAATACAGTGGGGGAAGAGAAGTCAAGGTAGACCATGAACCAAGGCACAAAGGCATGTTCTGCCTGAGGTGTTCAGGGAATATCACATTGTCTGGTTTGGCTGGAGGTCCAATACTGAGAGGCAGAACTGGTACCTTGAATAAGCAGGACTCACAGGATAACAAAAGCAACTCTTATTTATGTCTTCCACTGTCTATTTAAACATGTCCAGGGGGAAGGGTTCTTCCCCTGTTCCTAGGTAAAAACTGAGGCAGGCCCATAACCTGGTAATTCTTAGAAAATACAAAGCCTTATTATAGCCCCTTTAAATACCAAAACAGTCTTGATTCAGAAACCAGAATGTCTAAGCTCAGGTGTTACTGCACAGTTCTGCCCCTCCCACTCCTGGAAGAGTCTCTAGGCTGTCAGATCCAGAGGAGCGGGAAGGGGTGTGTCGGCTCCTTTTCCCTTTCTTGCTGCCTTCTCTCCCGCCCACTAGCTGCTCTTTCAGATTGAGGTCTTCACTCACTGTCCTGTTGTAAAGTGGATGCTCCTTAGGCCAGCAGAGGTTTCTCTCATGGTATTTGCCCATGGGGTCTTCAGAGACCTTTAACTTTGAGGTGATCGATCTCTGTGCTGGAGATCCCTTTACCTGGGTGAACTCCCTCTTGCCTGGGATGGCTTATCTTCTCCACTGCTCACAGGAATCCACCTGTTGGCTTCCATCTTCCTTTGTGTTGAGGTACCATCATTCTCTAGGCAGCCCCACCAGACAGCATTTAAGACAAAACCCACACCAGCCCTCTTGTGCGAATTTGGTCTACATCTGGTCCACGGGAAACAGCACCTCTTTATTTGATATAGAGGCCAAGTTCAGGCAGAATGCAATACCATGGCAATTCTCCTTCACTCAGCCACCAAAGCAGCTCGCCAGCCCATTTCTCCCCTCTAGATTTCCCAGGCAGACGTGAGACACCAGTCAACTGTGCTCCCCAACTGAGGAAAACACAAACTCCCCAGATGGTACGCTCTAATCTTAGGTGAGAGGCCGGCACCCCTTCCCCATCCACTCTGCCCTGTCACAGGGGAATCACAGCACAGTTCTCTCCAAAGAAATCTTCAAAATCCCCTTTTGCCTCAATCTTTAATACTCACTTTTATACTCTCAACCTCACTGAGACGTCCAAGAGTTTTGTTTTTTATTATGGTAAAATAAACATAACATAAAATTTACCATTTTAACCACTTCTAAGTATACAGTTCAATGGCATTAAGTACAGTCCACTGTTGTACAACCATCACTACCAACCAGCTCCAGAACTTTCTCATCTTCCCAGATGGAAATTCCATGACCAGTGAACAATAACTCCCCACTCCCCCTCCCCAGCCCAGGCTTTTTACTTTCTACCCTATTCCACTTTCTGTCTCAATGCCAAGAGTTCAGATTTTTAAAAACTTCTTCATGCTGTGACCTTGGTGCTGAAATCAAATCTTCCATTTAACACTGTTGAACAAAGAGTGTCAAGTTATATTCTAGAGAAATAAAACTAGAGAGGTAGGCAGGGGCAGAGTATGGAATCTCAGGTGCTGGGCTTGAAAGCCTGTACCAAATGGGGAGTCAGTGAGGGGCCAGCCACTGGGGCATGTGCAGGGGAGCAGCACAATCAAACTGCATTTCAGAAGGCCAGTGTGGCAGTGGCACTTGAAAGGGATGAGAGGAAATGGAAATGAGACATTATTAGGCGTTTACCTGTAATAATACAAGCAGGAGATGAGAGCCTGAACTAAAGCAGAGGCTGGGAGGATAGATAAGATCCACAAGATATTCCAGAGGTGTTGGGTTTGATTATCACTTACTACTTCATGAACAAAAATCCAGGCCAAAAGGACCGATGAAGGGAAACAAACAACCAGGAACCAGAAATGAGGTTTTGCAGTAGCATCCCTATCTCAGGGCCTGGCACCCGCTGGCATCTGAGAGAGGAGAGCTGCCTTCTCCGTCTGCTCTTCCAAAAACAAAATGTAATGAAGAGTTAGGTGGGTTTCCTTGGTCACACAGAGAATGATTAAGCCCCAGACCTACTAGAGCAGAGGCCAAGGATGGGAGCAGAGGCCAAGGATGGGAGCAGACATGGATGTTATTCCAGGCAAGTCTGATACTATGCACCTCACTTTTCCTTTTTAGAGCCCTGGGCCCTGCAGCCATTCCCTCACGCTGTAACTGGAGCTAGATACCCAGCAAAATGGAGATAATTATATCTCCATTCTTATTATCAGAATTAAGAACCTGACGCTTAGACGTTGAATGTTATTCTCCCTTTTGGCTTACATGCTTCTTCTCCATGGGAAGGTATATATTATATTTCATTTTTCTCTATGGTGTGACCCTTGGTTCATTCCCACAATGGCCAGAGTACAGTGGTCCTCAGTGGGGAAAAGTTCCCTGTTCCTGCTCTGAGAAACGAACCCCAACAGGGTGCTACCATACCCCAGAGAGAGGCAGTACAAGCTCTGCTCAGATGCCTACTTTGTTGAAACATATTGGTCATCTGTTCCTGGGGAAAAAAGAGAGGAAACTCTCTCCATAAAAGAAAAGAGTGGTGGGGCAGATTTTCTCTATACTCCTCAGTATATAAGAACCTTCAAGAATGGTAGTTTCCAACAGAAAAGCCACACAATGGCCTGCAGTACACACACACACACACACACACACACACACACATGAAATGCACATTTCCCACACATTTCACCCAGAACAGTACAGGAGTAACCCAGCAAACCATGAGACCAAGCCAATGTCTATGATGAAGATGATCAAAGATTAGGGTCAAATTAAATCATTAATTAATTAATCCATCAACTGAATTAAATACTTTTTTCTGGGTGGTGACACTACTCTTTATAGTAACCTAAATATTAGGAGAATTGTATTTAAAAGGATAGGACTAGGGGGTTTTGTTCACCTTTTCCTTCTCTCTCTTTCACACACACACTTTTTAATTCCTAAAATAATTTCAAAGGTATTTTATCAGAATTTACTTCCTGAATTTGATCATCAAAATCATAAATTACCTAGTGTTTTTCCCTCTATATCAATACGCTACTTGGCAACTTAGGAAGGAAAATAAACAAATGTCTAAAGAATTAGCTACGCACATTAGAATCCAAAACTAAGTAGACAGAGGTAAGCAGGGAATCAACTTAGAGTCCATTTTTAAAAAACACACAACAAGGAGCACCAGGTATTCTATTTCACTAGTCATTCTGAATTTGCAAAGAACAAATACGCCCTAAAAAAGCTGAACTCAAACTTTAAAGGTAATAAAGAGTTAGTAAGACCTGGAATTCCTCTTTCAGGGGTACATGAACATATCATTTTCCGCAAGGTCAAGACACTTGTTACTTTATTCTTATATAGACTTTTAAATTAGCCTTGTGTCCCCTATCCTAGTAATCAATGCAATAGGTCCTGGCCTGAGTTAACTTAATTGGGTATTTGCAAATGTTTTCAGATTGGCCCACAGAACTGGGCCCACAGCTGCAATATAAGTGTTCCACTTGATTCTGGTGACCAAAAATCAGAATGTGTCTATCAAACACAAATTCTGTGTTCGATTTCACTTTTTTCCAAATCAAAATCAAAATTAAAACCCTTCAGTCAGCGGGGGCTCGGGGAGATGAGCTTTGCCAACTGAGCAGATGATGTGTGTGGCTCAATCTTTATCTGTTGAACTGAGTGTCCCAGTGTTCAATGCAAAACCTCTCCCAATCATCTTGTTTTCTTTTCATTTAATGATTTCATCACCAGAAATTAGCTAAAGAGGTATATTTAAACTGTGCATATGCCATTTGGTAACATTCCAAATGATCTCATTTTTAAAAAATTAACCTATTTTTCATCTAATGTCCAGAATATACTTTTCTTGTATCACTTTAAAAAGGCAAAAAAAAAAAAAAAAAAAAAAAGGAAAGGGGTCAATTAAAGTATCTGATCTAACCTTAAAGCTATTTAACATTATTATCCTTTACCATTTCATAAATCTAAGCGCTGTCCATTCTTATCTGTTGTGATTAATAGGCCTTTATATATCCTTCCATGAACCAGAATGCTGGGCTGTACATGTGTGTAGGTTTTAAGCAGAATTCTTGAAAGATTCCATAGAACTCCTCCTGCCATAAAAAATTACCGAAAGGCAAGGGCCATCTCTGTCAAGTGATGGATTGGACATTGCTTTATGCCCATTGCTTTACACACACAGAGTTGGGAGAAGGACAGAGGGATTCCTTAATGCCAAAGACAGGAAAGAGCACACAAAGTTTTATTTCAATAACTAAGAGTGTTGCCAGACTTTCAAATATTTCCCATTTCCAGATAGTCAAAAGGCTTTAGTAAATGCAGACTAGTTTAAAATGCTTTTCTTAGGTGGTGCTAAATATTACTAATATATACTAGCATATAATACTAATATATACTAGTATATGCTAATTAACATTGCTAGTATAAATAATAATAAATCACATCATGAGGACATCTCTGCTGAGAAGCCCTGACTACTTCACTCCCATTGGCCAACGTTTCCAGCAGGCAGGGAAGGGCTGGGGAGAATAGTGCAGAGGGCAGAGCATCACACAACTCAGACCAGAGCCCAGGAAGGGCTGGTGAACCCAGTGCAAAGAGCAGGGCATCACCCAACCCAGACCAGAAGCCACACAATAGCGAGAGTGAGACAGGTTGCAACAGATGGGTTGGAAAGAAAATGTGGACTCCATGCAGGTGAAGGCAGCGTGTTATTCACCTTTGTATGCTTATTGCCCAAAACAGGGCTTGCAAAATAGCAGGAGCTCAATAAACATTTGTTGAATGAGAGTAATAATTAAAAAAAAAAAAAAAAAAAAGAGGAGGCCCACATGAAGAGACGAAAAGACAGGACAAGAAGTGGAGGAAGACTAACATATAGGGTTCATTTAAACCCCAGGAAATGTTTACATATGTTTGCCAGAAATGAAAGCCCTAACAGCCAAAAATAAGTAAGTCCTTCCTTTTGATAGGGCGCTCTCTCTAGTCCCATGCCTGTGGGAGTCCTCAGGCTATGGGTGGGACCTCCTCTTGGTGGATGATGTTCCCTCTGGGCTCTCAATTCCCCACAGTTCTTAGAGACACAGAGTGCATGAATATTCTCATAATGTATTTTGGCTGTGTTTCAACCTTCTTTTCCAAATGTTTTTTAAATCAAAGCTACTTACAAGTGGTATAAGCAACTCATTTTAATTTCTTTTCCTCTCTCTGGTTCCTGTGTTCTCCCTAGTGCAGGTGCTAAAGAACAAAGAACAGTCAGCTAGAGGTGGGGTTTGGAGGGAAAGAGGTAACGCTCAAAGTGGAAAGCTAGGCCCCAGTAACTGAACACTCTCACTGTTACACAAAGGATTGACACGTTAGCCCTGGGTGTCTCTGGAAGAGCTGAGAGTAAGGCAGGAAGAGCTTTTTAATATGAACATGTTTTAGGAGAAAATATTTTAAATAGTATGAGGATGAGATAAAAAGGGTGCAAAATGTAGTGAGGTAGGCACATGTGATATAAAAGATTTGCCCTGATTAAATCTGCCATGATCAAATTATCTTCCTAGTCCCCAATTTTCTTTCTTTATTCTCCAGAGCTCTTCAAATAAAAAAAAAAGTGTTAAAGAAAGTATTACCTACGTATTTACCCAATATGTTGGCTAACTAAATAAGCATGGCTGAAGTCCAAGTGAAGGTTCTTATCAACATCTGAATGCACAGTAAGGGAGAAGATCTAGTTCTCAAAATTAGTCCCAGAAATCAGTGCAATTTCACCTCTCACCCTCATTAATCCTTTGGCTTTGCTGAGGGCCTCTCCCCCTCTTGACTCAAGGGGCTATTAGCGTGCCTTTGGCAGCATGTATGTGGACCACAGGAAGCCTCTGTAAGGCTGTCCCCATGAATGCCCTGTACCCTAAAACAGCAGGAAGAATTTCTGGTAGCAAAAATAGGGGAAGTGTGTGTTTATGTTTAGGGCAAGGGTGGGTTTATGGGGATAACGATGGTAGTAGCAGGAAGTAAAGAAACAAGTTTGTAATTTATTTTTGAAACAGTGACCCTCACCACCTGATTTTGTACCTAAGATAAAATGTGATGGGTCATGCATCTATTCTATCACCTCTCCTCATTTCTCCAGCTGTGGCGATAAGCAATACAAGCATATGGCAAGCCACAGGAAACCAGGAAATGCGCTGGAATCCAGCTGCTATCCTGTATCTAGAAAAAAGGAAGTAAATCAACTCACAGTGCAAACTCAGGATGGTTTAAAATGGGAAAAATACACGGAGTAAATAGAAAAAGTATTAGGAGAGAAGACAAAGATCCCTTCAGAAAGCATACCATGGGTCCTCACACTTTGATAGAGAGAAAACACTTTTAAATCATTTCTTTTTCTATATGAATAATAAAAGTCATAAGAGATAATTCTCCTTGTGAAACTTTTCCTGTCTTGGGCTAATATGGACACTCCCCTGCCAACGGAAATGGGCCCCGTCATCCTCAGACTATGCATATCTTCCAGCACTCAGACACACCAAGTGGCCCCTGCACCCCAAAACAGCTCCTGCCCACTGGGTGACTCAGCCACTTGGCAGTGGACAGGCTACTTAGCAATGGGGATTCCCTTCTCCAGAGGCAGGTCTATCAGACTAGAATGTACCCAGATGGGCACAGTATCCATGGGGTTTAATTATACATGCTAATATTCCTTCTTTGACATGAATAAGCTAAAGGTGAAAGGTTAATATGGTGATGAGAAGAAAAACCACTGTGGAATGAGAATGTTTTAGATTACCTTGTTGAGCAAAATAACAGTCATGCTCTCCCTCATAAACTATAACTGTGGTAACATATAGCCAAAAAGGCTGGAGAGAAGGGAACTATAAAATACTAGAACATAGTAAGGTACGTAACTTCTACCTGGCAGGGAAATTTGTCCTCTGAGTGAAAAATTGAACAGACTGCTTGACTGGTTACCCAAATATTTGCAATCACACTGCAACTGGATCCCACAGAAAATAAAGCTTCTTCTTAGAGTTGTCATCATCCAGTGGTATTTGCTAACGGCCTCTGTGTTTGTGGGGCAGTCTGGGTTGTAGCTAAGATAACATGTGTAGTCATTTATACCAGAAACAGAAAGCAACACAGGAATAAAAGAGGCAGGCACACTATCCCAACCTGCACACACTCTTTCTAGACATCTCTCTGAATTTTTCTGCTCAGTATTATAAAGGAAGGTCTGGAACCCCTCTGCCACACCCGTATCCTATGGCCCCTGCCCTGCAGCCCTACCCTATCTATCCCTGCTGCATCCAAACTACTCCCTGCCCTAGTCCTGAAGCAGCCCCAGCCAAAAAGGAATCTATAATGAAGGTGGAGCACACGAAATTCCTTTCAGAGATCTTGCCTGGTTTCTGGGAACACAAGCCAATACAAATTTTCATGGCTATATTAACAGATGCAGCTATGCAACAAGGAGATGATAATACAACAAGAGCCCTTTTGAGTCTGGGTTTTCTAAGTCCCAGGCCTTAGTGTGGGAGATGGGGAAGCAGGGTTAAGAAAGCAAAAAGGGTGGCCAGAGGGGTGCGGGCTAGAAGAGGAAAAGAGGTGCAGAAGTGCTGGCCCTGGGGATGTACGCTGGAAAAGCTCCCCACCTGTGGGTAGGGACGGGGATGGTGGGGCTCAGCAACAACTATTTAGGAGTATGAGCTCAAAAATTTGTAAACTGCATGTAGAATTACAAAATATAAAGAATGGTGCTTACTGGCCAAAGTGTGAGTGTAACACAGTTACGATGAGAGAGACTGTTAAAAGCAAGTTCTCTTTGCAGCTGGGAAAGAACAGCTTTCCACAGCTGCATACAGTAACTTCTGGCTCTGTCCTGCTTATATGATCAGGTTAACAATACCCCTACATAGCCCCTAAGCTTCACAAAACTTAGACCTTCAAAAGAAAACATCTCTAGGGATAGAAACATGTCAAATTTTTACCTTACTAAAATGATGTACTCTCTGTTTGTATAAGAAATAGTTCTGGTGCTCCAAATATCTCCAATTCTCACTGAGTTTTCAAGTGCTAAAAAAAGTCTAATTCCTTATTTAGATTTAATTTACCCCCAGTCATGGGTTTTATACATATATAAAGACAGTTGCTCATGATACATACGACAATGAGGAAAGTGATCTAGTCATTAGTGTAAGCCCATTGCTGGTCACATTCACTATAAGTCATGTAAAATGTTGTCATATACGAATATTCTTTGACATTAGCTAAAGCACAGAATGCTACAGCAAATATAGAAATCAGAGGGATCAATTCCACTAGGGAGGTATTATTCAATTAAATTAGGTTTTACAGGCTTTATATCTCTGAAAATTAAATAGCACTCTGCTAATATAAGTGAATTCGGGCTTTCCTTTTAACATTAAACAAATCTGCATTTTTATTTAATTTTTGGAATTATGAAAAATGTGATAGTGCTCACAAGCAACAAAAGAGAAAAATTGGACCACATCAAAATTGAAAACTTTTGTGTTGCAAATAATACCATTAAGAAAGTGAAAGACAACCAGTAGAACAGGAGAAAATATTTGCAAATCATATATCTGAGAAGGCACGTATGTCCAGAATATATAAGGAACTTTTACAACTTAAGAATAAAAAGACAACCCAATCTAAAAAGTAGGAAAAGAACTTGAATAGACAATTCTCCAAAGAAGATAAATAAATGGCCACTAAAGTGCATGAAAATATGCTGCACATCATTAGTCATCAGGGAAATTCAAATCAAAACCACAATGAAATACTAGTTTACACCATTATGATGGTTATAATAAAAAAAGACAGGAAAAAAACACATCTTGGCATGGTTGCAGAGAAATTGAAACCCTCATCCATTGCTGGTACGGATGTAAAATGGTGCAGCTACTTTGGAAAACCACTTGGCAGTTCCTCAAAATGTTAAACATAGTTACTATTTGACCCAGCAATTCCATTCCTACATATATACACAAGAGAAGTAAAAACCTAAGTCCACACAAAAACTTCTACATTAATGAATGTTCACAGTAGCAAAAGTTGGGACACAACCCAAATGTCCTCATCAATAGATGAATGAATAGAGAAAATGTGGTATATCTATACAGTGGAATATCATTCAGCCATAAAAGGAATGAAGTACTGGTACATGTTACAACATGGATGAACCTTGGAAACACTACCCTGAGAGAAGCCAGACACAAAAGACCACATATTATATTATTTCACTCATATAAAATGTCCAAAATAGGCAAACCTATTGAAATAGACAGATTAGTGGTTGCCTTGGTTTGGGGTGGTGGTGGTGGGGATAGAGTGACTGCCAATGCATAAGAAGTTTCTTTTTGGGACAATAAAAATGTTTTGGAATTAGATTTAATAATGGTGGCAAAACTCCGTAAATACACTAAAAATCATTGCATTGTACACTTTAAGTGGGTAGGTTTTATGATATGTGAACTATGTTTCAATAAAGTTGTTTAAAAAAATGGGATAATGCATAATAAAAAAGTCAGTCTAGAAGTCCCCTCTAAAACATAACAATCTAAAATATATAGATTCTTAGAAAAGCAGAATATAGAATTCAATAAATTCATCCAAGTACTCAAAAAAAAGTTGAAATGAAGAAAGTATTTTTCAATTTTGGACTGATCAGACTATGCCATTTTGTCATTTCATGCTGTCAAATTCTTACAATGTGATTCTTACATTCTGACAATGTGATAAACAGATATTAATAAAATAATTTTCTACAGATATTTCTAAATTACTCTAAGTTTTTTACATAGCTTTATATGCTTTATTAGCTTTCTTTCTTTTTTTTTTTACATAGCTAATTATATCTACATGTTCACTTTAGGAGTGAGCTCTGTTTTCAGCCTTATGTAAGCAAGTAGAATCACAAGGAACCACGTAAAACCAGGTACAACTTAGCCTCACATCTTCTCCACCACTTAATTCGATAACTTGTATGTCTGAAGGAGGCAAAGGTGAGATGACACTAGTATAAAACTAAAACACCTATTTTCCATCCTTATATGAAGTCACACTGCTTATAAAGTTTGCTAGACTGTAATTTTCCAAAGGAGAAATACCAAACAGAACAGTGAATAATTTTTGCCCTGAGAAATTATTTTGCTAAAATTTCTAATTTATCTCAAAAAATTCTTTACAAGAGTCTCCAACATGGTCTTAGATTATGTTGAAGGGAGGCACGGAAAGGTTCTTCTCCTAAAAGAATGCCAACGTTGCCCAGAAATAATCATGAAATTTAACAGCAAAGAACACTAAAAAAAGTAGTATTATCTGAGGCTCACAGCCAAGACTATCTTGATTTATTAGGTACATGTGCCCTTCTAAAAAAAGGTTCCCAGATACCATTATTTCATAATAAATTAAAAAGAATCTTCACTGAAGAGAGATGGTTCTTTTTAAAAAGTAAAATGCACATTTAATAGAGCTTTGTTCTCTGTCAGCTTCACCTTAAGAATTCTTTTCAGACGGACAAAACTTATTTTTCCAGTTAACCATTTCCTCAGCACAGTGCTTTTCAAACCTTAGCTGTCAGAATCACTGGAAGGATTATAAAAACGTAGATAACTAGACCCACCCCCAGAGTTTCAACTAGGTCCCAAGGTAGGGCTCAAGAATTTGCTTTCCTCACACTTCCCTATCCCACCATCCCATGATGATCCTGCTGGTCCAGGGATGGTACTTGGAGACGCATTGCCCTAGCGAATTAAAGAGTTGGGGCTGGCTAGGCAATCCCCCTCCCCTGCGAAGGAAAGATAAACTGCACCCAAAACCCAAAACACATTTCCATTCAATGTTGAAATAACAGCAATTACCATAATCTGTTCCTGGACCTTTTGTGGTTCATACATACTGTTCTATCTTCCTGTTTTACATCTCACCCAGGGTTCACCTCTGGAGATTCTTCTCCCTCCCAGCAATCTCACATGCTACACAACAGCAGCCATGTCTGCCCAGCATGTCTGCCCAACATGCCCTTACCCCAAACTTAGGGGAAATGTCTACTATTGGGTCCAAATAGGAGCCAAGGTATTCGGCTGGAATTTGGAATTGGATTAAGACATTTCTGTATGGCTGCTCTTTTGAGCGAAGAGATAAACCTAGAAGCTGTTGGCAATTCCCGTTTTCTACCATATGGACTGGGTAACAGAAAAAAATCTATCTGTCCACCCAGAGAGAAGCAGGGATCGGGGGGAACTATTTCCTGGGTTCCATATGATCCTCCAGCCTCTGGCTTCCATAGATGACTCGGGCCTCACCTGCCCTTGGGAACCATAAACCAATCCCAAGCCTGCTTGCATCTTCTATTAATATTAAATTCTCCTATCTTGCCTGAACTACCTGAAAAGGGTTTCTGTTGTATATAACCAAAGGAGCCTTACTAAAACTGTGAATAAAATCAGTGGGTCCCTTTCCTCTAGGAAACTTGAGTTCACCTCAGAGATTAAACTCACCTTAAAATATCATTCTACCCATGCTTTCCTGCTTCTAAGTATCTCATAGCTGAAGTTCTATCTTATTTAGGTGATACCCAGAACCCCACATCAATATGTACTTCAAATCTAGGGCCTGCTTGGATTCCTATACAAGAGGCAATTATAACTTACATGCCTCTTCAGGACTAGGCAGGAATAAATGAATATAAACCAGAAGTAAATACAAATCCATTGGGTGAACACAGAAATTTAAAAAACCAATAAACTTGTTTCAAATTAAGGTCTAATACAAAGTTTTATTATTACCATGTTAGAGAAACTTAAATGTTTAATTTTTCATTAATGTTTATGAGTAACTCCAGCTTTCCAGCTACACACTTTTTCTTTGGTGGAACTCATATTTTTAAATGGCATTCTTATTTGCTACTTCTGGGTTTGCCCAACTGTACATGGCACATTTAATATATGCATTCCCACGTAAACATGTGACTCTCCAAAGAAAGAAGAGGACACGTCTTTCTTTATCTTTTTGTGTCTAGCTGCTTCTCTTAAAGCACAAGAGACAAAGCAGATAAAATTTTGTGTGACTTTTGGCATTATGTCACATGCGTGATAACATATCTATATGTTTGCAAGGTGATTAGACTTGCAAAGCCAGAGTAAAAAGGTAACTTGAATGTCTTCCCCTCTCTAATGTTATATATCCTCTGTACTGAACTATGAGATTTTGGCCTCCTTAAATGAAGACTTCTGGGAATTATCTTTGGCAACCATATGCTTAGCAGAAAAGTCTGATTATTTTGGCTGACTTGTATCACATAACAACAGGTAGTCGCAGACTTCCAGTGGTTTCCTCAGAGTGGGTTGCTTTCTTTATGGCAATCAATTTATTTGGCCCAGCTGTCAAGGATTCAACTTCCCAATTAACAACTGGAAATAGAACTTGAACCACGGGAAGGAAGAAAACTAAGATTTTCCCAAACACACAGTTAAATGAAAAATTTAGCCTAGTCCCTAACTCATCTGTGTTTTTCCCATAAAACATAAATGTCAATTTGGAAAACAATACACCTACAGAGGTTTCTCCACATAGAAAAGTTTCACATGATATTTGGCTAGGCCATGTGCCAAGCATCCCTCCTTAAGGAGTTAACATAAATTAATTTAAAATTGGAAATGAAGCAGCCAAAATTGTTGACTAGTTTCATCTTATTATTTCAATGAAATGACTGAAGAGATAGGTCGCAGCTCTAATCACGAAGGAATAAGTAACAGAGAAGAAAACACCTTTGATTCCACAGCTTAGAGGTTCCTTGGGTCAAAACTGAAATAAGGAAAAGTATGCCCCAGGCATTATCCTTGCATAACTCATTATCTCCACCCAACTCTTCCTGACCAAAAGGATTTTCCCCAGCATGACGGAAGACTATAAACGAAAATCAGCAGGCAGGAAGCAATAGGGACTCCTGTTCACAAGAATGCCCACGACAAGGTTTTAGGGGTATCAGCTGAGGTGAACATGCAGCAGCCCCAACTTGGTACACAGAAATGAGTTATGACTCTTGTCTATAAAGGGACAGAAATGATCATGGAAAAGGGAGTCTGAAGACACTAAGTCCTTTACTTGGATGTCTTTCAAGGCATGAGCACTGAAATTGTTAAAATTACAACTTGAAGAAAGATAGCACACACAGTTTTGTCCTAACATCTTCTTTCCTGCAAGAGCACTGACCTATCGGTGATTAGAAACTCTAATATCCACTTAAAACCTAATAAAGGGTGAGTCTTCTTTACCTTGTGGCCTATTTTTAGGACTAACTTAGAAACTTCCTCTCCATTTACCTGACCACAGGCTGTTAGATTGTAGCAGTACTAAATTCTAAGTGCAAATCACTTAAACAGATTCCATTGTCCTGGATTACTTCTGACTAGACTATAGCATCTAAGGGTCAGGACTGTGAAGCATACTTCTTTGATCAAAGTCTCTCACACACTAAATGATGGGAAATTTTTTCTGGGCAAAAGAGTAGTTGTCAGTCTTCGAAAAGTTTTTGTTTCCACATCACAAAACAAAGGTTGATGTCCTTTGGAAAAATGAACACGTCATCTAGTCAACTATTGTTGAATCCCACAGCTTACGTCCTCGATAAAAGTCAACATACACATTTAGAAGGGCCGTTGCTGTCCACATAATATCATTAAATGTTTATTGCTGCTTAGCTGTATTCTATTTGAGCAATCTCATTATTATCTAGGAAATGATTTCGTACTTCAGTGTCTCAAATGGAGTCATCCAGAGGATTAAAGTAAAATATTTTCTTTAAAGAACAACTCTCCTGAAATCTTATTTTTGCACATTCTTTTTCAGTGCCACTCCAGCCTCCTGTGCTCACAATACTGGCTGTCCAGCAAACTCTAAACTAGAAATATTACACACTAGAATCTGACCATCAGGAGGGGGCACAGAGGTCACTGTCAGATTAGAGTTCAAGTCACTGGAACATAAAAGCATATTCCATAGAGGAAGTATCAGAGCTGTGTGATCTCTTTGAATTGATCAGAAAAACAAAAGATTAATTACTCTGTCACTGAGATCTTTTCACACAAGAGGGAGGGTTCAAATACATGAAAATGTATTGGCTTGAACATCCTTTTTAAAAACTTTCAGCTTTCAGCAATCTCTTGCTAGACCTCCCATCTGTAAAGGAGGAGTTGCACCATCACAGCAAGGTTTAGGAAATGGGGTTACAACAAGGATGTACCGATTGTATTATGCTTTATCTCTAACAAATCATGTTCCCCTGAAGTTCCAGTATGCTTTGAATTAACATCAAAGAAAAGAATTCTTAACCCCACCAACTGGCAAACAGAGGAATTTCAACTGTTCTGATATAATGACTAAGTAAATCACTATTAATTTCTTACTTTCCAACCTACTAGTCAACCAGTCAGAATTGCTGATGAAATTACAGATCGCAGAGGAGTCTCTCTAATGCATTTCTTGCTTTCATCCTCCAAGCACAGCAAGTTCCAAACTAAAAACAGCTTTTGATTCATATTAGCATTTTAAATATAGTTTCTAAAAATTACCCTTAAGAGGCAGTGAACTAAGGATGGGATATGATTGACAAGTATTATTGATACAACTTTTTTTCTATGTTCTGAAAGTCATACCTTTGAAAGACACGATATTTTTACCTGTTGTAGAAGGGATGGGACAGATAGGAGATAGGGTGGGGAAAAAATTCAATTTCAAATTTTAGCCATTTTTCCTACACTTAATAGGCTGGGATTAAATTTAGACACTAGTAAAGAATTATTCAAGGACTGCGGGGAGGGCAGTAAAAAAAATTTTAATTAAGAATTAAAAAAAGAAGTATTCATTCATCCTTAGAACAGATTATTACAATACTACATTATAAAATTCTCTATCCATAAAATCTCTTGTTGCTAGTCTACTGGTAATTACTTCGAGTGCCATTATAATTGCTTAAGAAGTTAAAAAAATATTTGTAATGGTCCTTAAAGACTATAGTATCAATACACACAAACTGCAATGTCCTCTGTTGGGAAAGAATAGATATTTTGATCAACTAGCAGAAAAGCTCTGAATGTCATTACAACCCCTTTAAAATTATGGCCTGCCCTACATCATCTTAGAAAGCAGCAGTGGTTTCCAAAAATTTGCAGTAATATTCAGGAAAAGGTTGTATTTAATAAGATAGGTACACAGCTAATATGCACAAACAAACTTATACACAACATAGGAATTTAAGCCAAGTAATCTGATCATTCCTTGAATTCAGTGCAATAATGTGATATTGTTAATTATAACCCATGCAGGAAGCAGTCCAGTTGGCATGCAAGTGAAACGATCAGAATGTGAATATTTTAGAATAAATCAAGTACCTGAGAGTTTCATGAGAAGTTCAGACGCTGCTTTGACTGACATATCCTGCCTTAGCACATTCCCCTTCCCTTCCTGGGACTTAAGTGTGTCCTCAGAGACGCTTGGGGCTGACACTTCAGATTCCGGGCTGAACACATAGCTGGACCGAGGCAAAGTGGTGCTTAGGGCCTCCTCTTCCTTAGGCTCCTCTTTCACTTTAAAATTAAGATTCATGGGCTCCTTCTGATTTGCAGCTGTCAAAAAAAAAAAAAAGGGATTATATATACATAAAAGGCCACTCCCCCTTTTAGCTGCCCCATACTTAATGAAGTAGGGAATGAACAATCTCATTGTGCTAACAGCCAGAGAGACCACAACCAAAATAGGCTGGGCCCTGGGCACAAAAATACTACATACTCCACAAGCCTAGGACTCTGAAGAATGTGGGTTTCTGAATCTTTTGAACCTATAATATTTTAAGAAGTGTTGCCTCTACAAAATGTCTGGGCATTTTCTCTCTGGTTTCCCTAAATGTCTTCTTTCCTGTGTATGCCACTGCCTCCCTGACTTACTAGCACTCTCCCCACTTAATCCTATTATAGAATAATGCTTTCAGGCAATTATTCTGCCATAAAATATTGAATAAGAACATGAGTCAGAGGCAATACCCAAAGCACAAACCTGGGGTGCGGTGGTAAGGTGAGGATGGAGAATGTGCCAAAGAGAAAAACTCAGACTAGAGATAAACCACACTTGCCTTATTAGAAGCCAACGCTACTGACCCATAAACAGTGGGGCATGTACTTGGCGTTGTTCTTCTGGTCACAGTGAATAAATCCTTGTCTGTAGCCCAAGTAATCTCTGAGTTCAAAAGGAGCCGATTTTTCCTCCAGAAAACTTTTTATTTTAGAATAATTTTAGATTAACAGAGAAGCTGCAAAGATGGTTCAAAGAGTTCCCATATCTCCTCACCCAGTATTCCCTAATGTTAACATCTTACATAACCATGGTTCATTTGTCAAAATTAAGAAATTCACATTACCATGAGCTAAACTCTAGATTTTATTCAGATTCACCAGTTTTTCCACTACCGTCCTTTTTCCATTTTTAGTACGGTTGGTTCGTGTGAAGTGTTTAGTCAGGGTAGAATGAACTGGCCTACTATGGGATGGATTCTGTGGCTCAGCTACCTACACTGTACCAGGCCTTCCCCACTGGGCTACACACTACCCAGGAAAGACCAAGAAAGTAGAGACAAGCACCTTCTTCCACCACTTTTCACTTTCACAGGCATCTCGCTCCCCTTTAAAGGTCCCATGTAGGAAGAACTGTAGGTTAGTTACATTGGGTGTGTCTGTCTTTGATTAAGAGGATCTCAACTTAATATAGAATTTTTAGAAACACTTACATGAATGAACCTTAGCCCATTCTGTCTTAGCAAACAAAAAGATAAAAATAAATTCCCCAAGCAAATACCTATCACCCCTTACCCACTACCTCCTCCAAGCCAATACACAAGCACAAAGTCCTTTCTGCCACCTCTTGCCCTTCTAAGAATGTACATTCTGGAGTCACATGCTCACACAGGCAAGCATATTTGGAACCGGACCCCAGAGGGCTAAAATAACATTTGGAAGTTTCACTACCAGAAAGATGCAGAGCTGGGACCAGAACCCAGGTCCATGAGCTGCCACTTGTGTCCCTTTCCTGCCTCCACCCCACTCCTCCACTTCTGGCCCTGTGTTATCACAAAACTTGAATGTAACTTGACCTTCAAATCTTTGCTCAAATACCATCCTGTTCAAATTGCAACCCCCACCCCTACAGTACTCCCAATCTCTCTTACCCTGATGTAATTCTGTTTTTCCCCCAAAACACTTAACACGTAATAACAGACTGTTATAGACCAAACTGTTTACGTGTAGAAGCCCTAACTTGCCAATGTAAATATATCTGGAGTTAGGCTCTTTAAGAGGGTAATTAAAGTTACATAAGATCATGAGGGTGGAGACCTAAGCCAATGTGACTGGTTACATTGAAGAACCAGAAGAATAAGAGAGAGAGAGACCAGGGGTGCATGTGCAGAGAGGAAAGGCCATGTGGGTACACAGTGAGAAGGAGGCCACCTATAGCCAAGGACAGAGGCCTCAAGAGAAACCAAACCTGCCAACACCTTGATTTTGGGCTTCCAGCCTCCAAAACTGTGAGAAATAAAATCTCTGTTGGTTTAGCCACCCAGTCTGTGGTATTTTGTTATGGCAGCCCTAAAAGACTAATCATATACCATATAAATTTTTTATTTATTATGTTAACCATTTATGGTCTGTTTCCTCCCTTCAAAGGAAGGCTTCATGAAGGCAATGATCTTTGTTTTAATGCTGCTGTATCTCAAGTGGCTAGAACAGTGCCTGGCACATAGTAGGTGCTCAATATATATTTGCTGCATGAATAAAATATGTTGGCTCAAAATTAGTGACATTTGATGGCATTCCAATATTACCAGTGGTTGACAAAAACTAAGAACTCCAAAATATCCCACCAAAAGTGATCAGAAATGCTTTCCTTGGATCTAATCACTAGATTGGGGATAAGACCTTTGAGATAAAAGCTTTGCTACCTGGACCACAGTGCTTACTGAAATGTGTGAATAATCACTCCGATTCATGTGCTACTAAAGGAGAAGCCCAGAAAAATCTCAAGGAAAGTGCTTAAAATCTAGCCCTTTGGGGATAATGCCACAGGAATCTGAACCAAAAAGGGAACAATGACAGGCTCCAGAGCAATCCTTAAGTATTTCTGACCTCTATGAGAAAGGTTGCTCCTAAAAGGACTTTGTTTATTTAGCACATTTCTCCCCTTTACACCTCTCAGCCACTTCCTCTGGGTTTGTCACCTTCTTAAGCTTGCTCTCTCCCTTCCAGAACCCTTTGTAAAATCCTTTTTCCAAGAGCATCCTAGTTCTTTACAATAGAGTAATTAAATAGCGTGTGTTTATTAAGTCTGTGACTTCCATTCTTTGGGAAGGAATAATTAAAGTGAATGGTTATGTACTTAAAAAATGCTTCAGTGTTGTATATTTTATTTAAAAATATTTGAAAATTCTAAGATGAGGCTAGGAAAGAGATAAGAAACTACTGAGGCCCTAGAAGCAAATCCCAACTTCTGGCAAAGACAAGCAGATGCTCTGAACATTTAAGTGGCTTCTAGAAGCATTAATCAAAATATATGCTCCATGAGACTTAAGAGAAAAAGATATTTAGCATTGTTAGCACAACCTTAACAGAATTAAATTTGTTAGCACAAATTTAACAGAATTTCAATAAGATACTTAAAAAACAATAGGCAAGCTGTATATTGCTGGATTATAAATTTGCAAGGCACTACATACCTGGTTTTCATTCTGACAATATCAAGAATGGCATAAAACTGTAATGTGCTGGGAAAAATGTAAATATAGCTAATGACATATCAGAAAAACATGTGGAAAACACTCATTTGCCCAGGGTTTAATTTCCCAAACATTTGGGTCTGAACAGAAGACGTAAAAATAGAAATATGAAGCCTAAATTGCTTTTTTTCAATTACCAAAAATATTTACATTAAGAACAGTGCATAAAGCCTATATTTTAAAATTAATATGACTGAATAATTACCATCTTTTTAATTATCCCACTTTAGAAAAAACCCACATGTGCAGAGAAAAGTGGAATTAAATATTTCTTTTTCTTTTGAGAAACTGCTAAGAGAAAAGCAACAGTTTATGACTTCTTAACACCACACAGTTTTTACTTCATTCCTACTACTAACACAAAAAGATTTGTGCACATATGGAACTCAACTTGCAAAGGACTTTCACAGCACCTGTCTTGACTTCTGTTTACGTATCTTAAAGCTTCCAGTTACTCCACTTTCAATGCAGTGAGGAAACCCCACTAATCAAGGGGCCCCTTCCTTCACTGTTTGTTCCAAACATTTTAGGACACGAGCCACTCTGGTTATAAATTATGTGTATCTCTCAGTTCACAAACTTGATGGAGTGTGACTACCATTTAATGGAAACAAATAAGCTTTTTTTATGATTTATAAAGGATTCAAGATCAAGGTGAATGCAGGAAAGGAATCCGAAAGCCACTGGGATAAAATGATTCCAATTTTCCTATTCTAATAGGCACACATTAATGAGTTGTAAAAGTAAACCCTCCCCCCCTTTTTTTTTTGAGACAGAGTCTCACTGTGTTTCCCGGGCTAGAGTGCCGTGGCGTCAGCCTAGCTCACAGCAACCTCAAACTCCTGGGCTCAAGCGATCCTTCTGCCTCACCCTCCCGAGTAGCTGGGACTACAGGCATGTGCCACCATGCCCGGCTAATTTTTTTATATATGTATATATTTTTTTTAGTTGGCCAATTAATTTCTTTGTATTTTTAGTAGAGACGGGGTCTCACTCTTGCTCAGGCTGGTTTTGAACTCCTGACCTTGAGCGATCCGCCCGCCTCGGCCTCCCAGAGTGCTAGGATTACAGGTGTGAGCCACCGCGCCCGGCCAATTTTGGCATTCTTTATTTGCATAGATCCAAAGTTTT